>CM033459.1:18567152-18674394 GCA_019425755.1 Amaranthus cruentus
ATCGCATTATCCATTATGATGTTTTTAGGCAATCGAATGAGTAATGAGTAGTTATCTAGGGCTAGGGTTAACTCAATCCTTGGGATGATTTGATGATGATGAAACTCAAGTTTATTTTGGCTAAGAATTGTTATGATTGCTTCCAAAATCACTACAACAAATTTAGCTTTTTGCGACATTCAAATTCATATTTTTAGTGTAATAATAATTTATTTTTATTTTAAATTCCACCATAAAGTGATGTAGCGACACTTAATTTGGTCTTTAGTGACAAATGTAATTGTCACTATAGTCTATAGTGGCATTTGTGAGAGATGTCACTAGATCCTATGTCGCTAAAAGCTTTAGTGTGACCTTTTAATATGCTGCTAAAGCGTCTACTAAATGTCACTAAATCCTATATATACACTCCAAGAAATTTGAAATAGCGAGATTTAATTTAAATGTCGCTAAATATATCCCACTAAAAGAAAATTATGTTATAGTGTATACTTACTAGGGCTGGATTTTAAGTAATCTAAACTTTGAATAATGGATAGAATTGGTTGTAAGGGATTAATGAGGATTGAACCTCGCATTCACCCTTCCATCTAAGGCATTTATCCTCCACCTACGAGAATAGGAAATGATGAGCAAGTAGTGGACGATTTATAGCCCAAGCCATTCATCTTCACTCACGAGAGTGAGGATGGTGAAGAGCTTAAAGGCAATCCCAAGTCCGATCAAGCATCGGATTGCTCCCGTTAGTGCAATTTAAAACCCTTTAATGACCCTTAAGAAACTAGTGTATCATTGGTTGTTAACCCTTATTTATTTTGCATATCTTTTTGTTATTTATTCAACAATCCCTTTTTATACGACTAACACACAAAGCAAATTGTATACCTTTACTCATTGTGTTGTGCGACAACACCATGGACGTGCGGTAACTCACATGTTGTGGTAAATTTGTGTGAACACTTAAGTACTACTCTAAGAATGGGATAGTGAGACATAAAACTTGGGTAGGTAGGCCCAATAAAATAGTGTAAAGGATGAATAAGACATTATTGGAATGAGCAAGGTATATGTTGATCCAAGAAAAATCAAAAAAGAAAATTTATGCCGAAGCAAAGCAACTGCGTTTACCCGGTCAACCAATCTCCATCTATACAAGGTTATTAGGATCGGGACTATATCTTGGATCGTTGAGGGGGTAGGATCGAAATCGGTAGAATCGGATCGTAGGATCATGCGATCCTACAAATATGCATTAATGGGCTTTGGATTACTGATTGTCATTTATATTTGTTATCTTTTTTAAGTTTTAAGGTGTAAGTAAAACCTTATTTGATTTATCCTTTAAGTTTTTTTTAAGAAATACTTTTAATAATAATTTTTAAACAGTATATAAAAAAAAATTGGATTTTATAAAAGTATGAATATAATTACACCTAGTGAAATCTGTATTATATGAAAATGTTCTACAATTGCAACTATCCCTGCAGAATCAGATTGTTGGATCGTAGGATCGTACAATCGTGTTATGATCCTACCACCTAAATTCTTGAGCTAATTAGGATCACACGATTCTACCACATTAAGATCCTACCTACGATCTGGATCGGTCGCCTATTTTTGGATCGTAAGATCGTAGAATCGTAGATCAGAATCGGGATTCTTATAACTATGTATCTATCATACAAAATTTTAAGTCACCCCCCCCCCTAGAAGTATGTTATAAATCCCCAACCGAATATTAAAATCAGAAACCATTTATTGTCTAACTTAGTTTCATGTGACTGATGGAGAACTAGTACTTAGAGCTAGTAAATGCAATTTCATAGGCAATGGGTTGGTTCTAAAGGCAAATAGGGTATATTGTGAGAAAATTAGAAGAATAATCACTTTTGAATGTATTGTATTTAATAAAATATTTATGCTTGCTTCTGTTTTGAAAGTTGTTTCTATTACAATGTAGGTTTAATAATAGATGTCAATAAAGAGTTAGAGCCTCCAAGAGCTTTAAAAGCTCATAAGGTTGAAAAATGACGAGTATAAACTAATGGAATCAACATTTTCAAGTGTAGAATGGTCAAGGAGAAAACTGAAGCCTAAAAAAGATACATTGAAAAGTGTGAATACATTGTCCACGTTCTCACGCTTGCAAGTAAGGTAAAGGGCCTTAATGATCCTAACTCATATAAAGAGGTTATGGCTTTGATAATTGCAAGCAAATTTTGTTATGAAAAATGAAGCAAGACATTGAGTCTCTTGACCTGAATATATACTTAAACTATTGTGAAGACGCCAAAAAACAAGAGGATTTTGAAGTGCAAGTAAGTCTACAAAGCTAAGGTAGATGCAAAACATTATCATCAAATTGATGGAATTACCCTCCATAGAGGTTTCTCTCTGGTTATAAAGCATTCAATTAGACATCTGCAAGAATTGATGACAATGCAGAACTTGATATTACATCAAATGGATGTAAAACCAATTTTTTCTTTATGGGGAATTGAATATATACTTTAGGGTTTGTATTCATATTGGGTAGTACAACAGTCCATTGAAAATCATTTTTACAAGATGTGATGATCATGTCTGCAACCAAACTGGAGTTGATGGTTATTGTAGTGTCATTTAAAGAAGCAAAATAGTTGAAAGATCTCATGGAGAAATTAATTTCTTGCTTTGGTTTGGCGTGTTTGCATTCATTTGTCAAATCAAAACATGTTTTATAGCAAAAGCAAACACATTAACATCAAATATCACTTCATCAGGGATGAGATAAAGATGAAGTGGTTGAGTTTGGTGAAGGTTGTTACTGAGGACTATCCGAAAAGTATGGTAGAACCAACTGGATGCGATTCCGATCAGATGCCGAGCTCGGCTAAATCTTGACGTCCCTTGAGATGATCCTTAGTTTTTCCCGGCACACACATTAATGTATTGAAAATGTTATCAAAGAAGTTCTTCTCAATGTGCATCGCATCAAGGTTGTGACGGATCTTGTTTGTGCTCCATTACGACAGATCCCAAAAAATGCTTCTCTTCTTCCATACAACACAGTACTTACTGATTTCAGCGTTGTACTCAGCTACATCGTCTTCAAATACCCATAAAAAGCCAAAACGATCCAGCTCCTTTAAAAGCTCGTTTTTCGTACGTATGTCGGGCCTAACATCCTTCTCAACAGCTCCACGACTGAAATTTATCCGGTTTCTGCGGTAGGGGTCCCTCCTATCTAAAAATCTCATGTGTGAGTCAAACCAACTCACTTTTCTACTGTGTTTTAGATAGACGGCTTTGAAATCATCCATGCAGTACGGACAAGCGTGTACGCTAAAAGTACTCCACCCTGACATCATCGAATAAGTAGGAAAGTCATTGATTGTCCACATCAAAGCCACCAAAGCTGAAAGTTTTGCCTCTTAGATACGTCATATGTCTGGATCCCATCTTCCCACAACAGCTTTAACTCGTGTATCAACGGCTGTAGGTACAGGTCAATCGTATGTGTTCGATTGTTAAGACTGGGGACGATCACCGTTACGAACATGTACATCAAGGGAGGATAATTATATGGAGTTAGCATTATCACCCAACATGAATATTGTTGTCCCGAGCTGCCAAATGGGTTGAAACCATCTATACACAACCCCATTCTCACATTTCTTGTATCCTTAGCAAAATCCGGATGAGTCGCGTTGAATGTCAACCAGGCTTCACTGTCAGAGGGGTGACACATCTCTCCATCTTCTGAACGGTGCTTCGCATGCCACCTCATGTGGCTGGCAGTAGTCGTAGAATCATACGACTAGGACCAATGGGAAAGTAGTGGAATTACTTTATAGGGGATTTATCTGCTATCCATCTAGAAGCCCCACACTCATCACATTATGTCATACTCGCTGTGGGGCCCCAAAAGATCATACACCCATTGACACAACAGTCAATCTTCTCTACTGGCAATCCAAGAGCCGAAATTTGCATCTTCGTATCGCAAAAATTTGATGTCATCCGATTAGCTTTCGACAACATTTCAATAATGAATTTACATAATTCATCGTAAAGCCTATCTGGAATACGAAAGTTCGTCTTCAAACTCGACATCCTTCCTATTATAGATATTTGAGTATGAGTTCGCAACCAGGGTACAGAGATAAGTTGGCGGCTCTTAACATTTCAAAGAACTTTCTTAATTAGGGGTTCGGATATTCGTCAATATGTACGGGCGAGTTTGGTACATTTGCCACGACATCATCACGATGACGTAGAAAATGATGATGTGGATTAGAAAAAGTACTCGTTGTTGCATCGTACACCATATGTGCATACGGATTTTGAACCATGTTCTGCTGTTGCTCTACCAGAGCTAACTCATTACTAATTGGTGCACCGTCAGAACATTTGTAGCACCAATCGTAGTAGTTTTCGACAAACACTACAAGAAAAAGCATTTTGGGCGACACACAAAGATGTCGCCCAATCTTCAAATTATGTCGCCCAAAGTAAGGGCGACAGATCTAAAATAATGTTTGGGCACATATTTTAATTGCTGTTTTGGGCGACAAAGTTATGTTCGTAGCCCATAGATAGTTGTTTTAGGCGACATAATTTTATGTGTAGCCCACAAATCACTTTATAATATGGCCTATATTTGTATTATTTGGGTACTTATTGTCATGTATCCCATAATTTTGGTATGTACAGACTGAAAAATTAATTATCATTTATATTAAAAAAATGATCACATATATAAAAGTTGATTATCAAAACACTTCTTTACTAAAGCAAAATGTTATCAATGATATATTCATACCAAATTAAGTTGAACCACGCATCATTCTTGTTATCTCAGCCATCATTTCTTGTCTTAATTTGTTCTCTCTATCGACCATTTCTTGTTTCAATCGTTCAATTTCACCTCGGAGAGCAGCTTCTCGTTCAGCTGATGCTAGCTCCATTTGTTGGATTTCTTCCCTTACCTCAGCAGCCCCATTCGATGCTCTTTTTGAGCATCTTGGTCCGAAACCAAAACCTCTTATATAACCATTACGGCTCTTGAAGACCCTTGGATAAGCTTCTTGAGGTGTGAGATTATCAACACCATTTTCTTCAATTTCCTTATGATGAAAATCTTTTAGTGCTTGAAGATTGGCCTCTACTTTAGGGTCTAATCCTCTGTTGGCATGCCTATTATTCAAATAAACCATCATTTAATAACATTTGTTTAATTAGCATTGTACTTAATTAAAGTAATTTCTATCACAATACCTATAAGTCTTTTCATACAATCGCACATAGAGGGGCTCCTCATCAATGCGTGTTTGAGATTCCGGTTCACATCCTTCTTCACCAACTTGTTGCGAATGTTGAGGTGTAGATGGAAGTTCATTCGCAGTAAGAAAAAAAATAATTGTAGAATAAAAATCAAATAAAAAATCGTTCTTCGTTTCAATTTGTTGACATTTTACCATTTCATCCAAAATTCTTGCAGTGGACTTCGCTCCATTTGAATGGCTTATTGTTTGCTTCAATCTAGCAGTCTTGTTTGTTTCACTTATGATCTAGATAAATATAAAATAGAAATACATGAATAAAAACACAAAAATAAAACTATTATTTAAGAATATATTTAAAGTCACACCTGGCTTTTTGTATCACTCCAATAGTGATCAATAAGCCAGTTCATTCATTAGCGTCGATCTCAGGAGGCTTATTAGCTTTTGCCGCTACTTTTGAATAACCATTATAATATCTCTCCTTCAATTGATACCACCAACCTCGATACAAAGCTGCACATTGGCTGTTCAATATTACTTTCACGTCAACGCCATCAACAAATTTTGGCAAAGTCCACTCTCCTTGGAAATTTCAATACTAAAGCTTAGTTCATGCATTTAACAAACCAAAAACTAACAAATAACTGTATTTTATAACCTGAATTTTAGAATACAATCGTTATTTGCATTCCGAATCCATCATAACCCAATACATACCTAGAAGTGCTTGTTGAAGGTGGCACCATTTTTTCAATCAAGATTTACTTCTTGAGATATAGTTATAAATCTTTCTCCCTAAATATTTCACAACGTATAAAAGCTAGTTAAAAATTAAATATGAACTACCTTAGATATTTCACATAGTATAAGAATTTCAATCTAAAATGCTCATATCTTACTAAGTATGAAATAACTAAGTATGTGCTTTGGACAATGACTTTAAAATTTGGCTTTAATTACACATCTTTTTTTTGTTTATATTGTGAATGTACAACTTTCAAACATTTGAAAGAGTTTCTCATCTTATACTAATCTAGTCTCCGAATAAATTATTTAAATATCATAGCTTATTAAATCATAAATATTATACTATTAATTAATATTTAATTAATTAAAATGTTTAAGTAATTAAAACTTGTTTTGTAGTTGTAATGGACAACAATGTCAAATAAACTATTAAATCAAGGGTATAAAGTTGTGCCATTTCTTTACCCTTCTTTAGCAATATTAGACCCAGATCAAGAATTCATGATAATTTATTAATAATTGCAACCCAAAATAAGATTATCATTTTGGACAAAAACAAGTGTATTTCTTCAACTTTGGTCTTTTACAAACACCAACAATGGAAGCAAGACATCAATGGCAGCCTAAAAAAACAAAGCTATCATAAAAAGCTATCATAATTACTTAAGATTATCACAGTAATTAGACTTACTACTTAATATTAGAAAATCAGTAATTAGACTTACTACTTAAGATTATCACAGTAATTAGACTATAAGGAGTCGTTTGGTTGACGTAGGAATTAAATTCCTATGGAAAGTTGTAATTCATTGGAATTTACTTCCTTTGTCAATTTCCTAGGAATTACTTATTTTTGTTTGTTTGACAATAGGAATTTTTATTTCCATGGGAATTGTAAATAACCAAGGGGGGTATATGGTAATCTAATTCCTATGTCTCATAGGAATTAACTTCCCTTGGATTTTATAATTCCTAGGAATTTTAGTTTTTTTGGCAACCAAACAAATTACCATAATACTATTTCCTAGGAATTTAAAATTCCAAGGTTAATAGTGGGTAACCAAACAAGCCCTAATTTCAAATGATAATTTGACAAAAGCTATTGATTCAAAGATAATTTGACAAAGCTATCATAAAAAAACAAAGTTAAAGAAAACAAAAATCAGTTTCTAAAGAACTAAAAACCAGATTAGAAAATAAATTTATAAAATACAAAATTAAGTTTCTAAAGAACCCAAATTAAAGAAACAAAAATTAGTTACTATAAAAATTAAAGAAAAAAAATCAGTTTGTAAACAAAATTAAAGAAAAAACGAAAATAAAAAATAAATTTAAACATAATGCATTAGCCATGGAAGAGAAGAGCAGCAACCAAATTAAAGATACAAAAAAGTGAACATTAAAAAAACAAAATGAAGGCAACGTGGGAGAAGATGGCGATGAAACAAATCAGCAGAACATCAAATAAACAAACCAGCAGCAACGTGGGAGAAGAAGGCCATGAAAGAAACAAACCTTGAGAAGAAGAAGGCGCGAGAGAAGATGGAGACCAGCAGCCAGCAGCAGCAACGGGAGAAGAAGGCGAATTTGGCGCGGGGAAGAGCAGTAGTTTTGGAACAAAATGACAGAATTTTTTTAGGGTTAGTGATGAACTTAGGTTCTTTTGGGGGGATTTTACTTTTAGGGTTAGTGATGAGGCGAATGGATTTTACAGAAGGCGGGATTTGGCATGGATTTATCTTAGTTTTTAGGTTTTGAGAGGGAATGAAATTTATTGAAATGAAAGTTTTGGGCGACAAATTATACTTAGACGTAGCCCATACTGTTATATTTGGGCGACACTTTAAATATTTGTCGCCTAAACCGACTTTTGTGCTTCATCATTTACATATGACGCCCTAAGATACTCATGTGCCACAGTTTAATATATGATGCCCCAAAGCTTACGAAATTGACACCCAAGATCATTTTTCTTGTAGTGAAAGCCCTTCTTTGACAAATGATCTCTTACGATATCTGGAGCCCACAGTCTACAGTTATCACACTGTTTACACGGACATCTAACCTCTTCTGAATTTTTTTCTTTGCAAATTGTATAAATTCTTCGACCTTCTAAATATCTATTATTATATACTCCTTTACAACTTCGCTTATACATCCAACTTCTTTCACTTCGTAAGTCCATTGCTCTGCGAAATAATAAGTACTACATTCATTAATAAAACAAAAATTAGACAATCAAAGAGCTTTTTTAGTTACTGACAAATTTTCGACTAACAGTTAGTTGGTATATTGTCGGCACATGAATACTTGTGTCTATTAAAGAATCTTGTCATATTGTTTTGTGAATTGTGACTGAAATTTAAATTTTGAAAATTGAATTTCCGACCAATCTGCGACTGGTATTTGGTCGGTATCAATACAACTGTTTTCAACAATTAATTCCTGTCAGACCACCTTTTGACTGAATTTTGAGAATATGCATAGCGATTGAATTGGAAACGTTAAATATATGTTTCTCAAATCTAACGAAATTAAGCATTGGAAATTTTATTTTACTTATTGCTTTTGTTGCAACATCAAAATTACTAAGAATACTTTACGAAACGTAGCTTCTTGGTTCCCCGATAATGCGATTTACAACCTTACAAAATACAACATGTATTTATTATTAGCAATATCGGGGAAAACCAACAAGGTGCAAATCGAAAATTATTCTTTTTTAGTAAGATTTAATTGTTGCAACTTAATATAAGTAAAATAATACGATGCTTAATTTCATCAAATTTGAGGAACAATATTTTGATCGTTTCTAACACATTTTTATAGTACATACAAGAGAATAATTAAGAGAAACAACTATTTCAGGTAAGTACTCATAATTATTACAAAGAAATGGCCTCCAAAAGCTCATTAAAATTTTTTTTGAAAATTAAATTTATCATATATTATAATAAAATACATAATGCATATTATTAAATACAAAATTTTATTAAGTTTTCCACACGGCGATTTTTCCGTAAAAATTTTAAGAACTAAATAGAAATAGTTTTTTTTCTTAACTATATCCTCGTATGTAAGATGAAAAAGTGAAAATGTTACATATATGTTTCTCAAACCTAAATAAACTCAGCATCTTAAGATTTTATTATTCCAACTTAATATAAGTAAATAATACGATGCTAAGTTTTCTTAGATTTGAGGAACACATTTTCATCATTTCTAACACATTTTTATGTTACTACAAGAATATAATTAAGAAAAACTAGAATCTCCGGTAAGTACTAATAATTTAGAAAAAAATGACCCCAGTGAAAAGCTTATTAAAATTTCTTTTAACAAAATACATACAACATATATATTATCATAATATATATTATAAATAATTCATAAAACTGAAATATAAATAAAATTTAATTAATAAAAATAGAACTAAAAACATATCTTAATAGTGTAAAGTATCCTTATTAATGTGGAGAGATAATGTAAATTTAAAATTTGGTAGTGATTTAATTATTAAGGAAAAGAGAAAGTAAGCTGTGAAATGTAAATGAAATTTTACGTTGGGGGAGGGTATTTATTGAAAGAGTAGGATTATTTCCGACTAATTACCGACCTTTCTCCGACCAACCTTTTTCCTCCAAATATAGCGACTAACTTCCAACTAACTTTGTTGTCGGAAAAATTCCGACTAACTTAAGAGTCGCAAAACAGTCGGAAACATCCTACCATGTTAAGTTAGTAGGAATTTTCGACTAATTTATGGTGGTCGGTAAATTAGTCGACTATTTGAGGGTAGTTGGAAATTTTAGTCGAAAGTTTGCTTTTTTTTTGTAGTGGATGACTAATACTTTGCCTACCCACAAGTTGCAATTGCGCCTGAACATGATTGATCTTTTACCTTGTTAAATGTAAGGCCTTTGTGGGCTTGTGGATATGTGCATGTTATTTACATATGTAAAGGTGTGTGCATATGATTTTACAAAGATGGTGTGTTTGAGATATATACACATATGTAGTTTGTGATACTCAAGTTAAGATGGAGATCGTTGATTTTGTTTTGAGTCAGTGGCAAATTCATAAATGTTAATCATTATCAAGTATCTAAAGATGATAAGTTGTGAATGAGATTTTGTTTAGAAGGAAAAAAAAAGGTTAAAATGAGCAATGGAGGAATTCTAAACCGATTAGAGATATTTCTCTTGGGGTTGTCCAAAGTTGAACCCACTTTTAATTGGTTACCGTTTGTTTTTATGGTAAAGGTCAAACCCAAGTCAGCTTTAAAATTAGTCACCTAAAAACTTGTGTGTTCTCTTTTTATTTTGTCAATCCAATGCACCTGATCTTAGGATGTGGTCTATAAATAGCTTCGAAATATTTGTAAATTAGTAAATACTTATTCTAAGTAATTATCTTTTACTTGTAATCATAAGTCATAACCCTCTAGCCTGAATTTTAACTTGTTCTAACTTACTTAAGAATCCTCTTTTGTAAACCTCCATATAGTTTTTTTAGAACTTGGTGTTTTATAAAATAATAAATACATTATTCTTTGGGAATGTAATTCACATAGGGTAAACCTTGAAAAACTTTTAATGTTTTTGATTGCATTTAATGTTGTTGATTGCATTGATTTTACGTTTTTTTTAAAACAACCTAATAATTCATTCGTAAAAATATCATCTGAAATCTATAGCAAAAGAGAGAATTGAACAAATAAATAACAATTTTAATCAAACAAATTTATATGTATATAAAAATTTACGATCATTATAAAGGATGTCTAATACTGAAGTTTTTCGTCTATCACATTGTTGTATTATACAGCCTCCTCCGATGGCGTCTTTAGATCTGGTGTGACTTTAAAATAAAGGTAAATTTGATACTATTGATTGCTTTAGCAGAACTAACACTACTCTTGATGACGTCATATATCTTGTTATACCATCGAATTGATAATACAAAAACTCCAAACTTTCACCATGAGATAATTTAAAATTCTATATAGGTAGATTGAATCTAATAAATGGATAATTAACTCTATATATAATAATTAGAGTATGGATTTTATTTGCAACTAAAAATTAAAAAAAAAATAAATAAATAAAAAGATTAAGGGTTTACAGGCCATCAACCTTAAAGTTGATAGTAGCCCCAAAGGGTAGAGTTTTTTTGAGAGAAAAAATAAGAGAGAAGAGAGGCGTAGGGTTTGTGATACTTACCATCAGCTAATATAGGAAATATTGATCTTAGGAATTCAAGATTGATTATTAGTCTTGAATTTTATTCCCACAACCGAAAAGGCAAAGTAATTTTGAACAACATTAAATCAATTCTATTACTAACTTGGTAATTACTATAATTATTATAATATGGAAACTTAAAATAGTTATTATTTTGATTGAAAGATAGATTTCTGATGATAAGGATGATAACCCAAAACTCAAAAGTGAGCCGTGCTTTATTGTGTGAAGTGGACATTCATCTCTTTCTCATCAATGTTTTGTCAAGATAAGGGTGTGGTATAGATTTTAAGGGTGCATTATCATAAATTTTACTTTGGACTAATACACAATAACACCCATATAAAAGGTGAGTTAATACTTGATCAAACTTTATCTTAAAATCATTGTCGTTAAAATCGCGATTATGATCTACGATTCTGCGATTTTATGATCCAAAAACAAGTGAGCGATATGAATCGTAGGCAGAATCTTAAAGTTGTAGAATCTTACGATTCTAGTTGCAATAAAAATTTAGATGTAGAATCATAACACGATTCTACGATCCTACCATTTAACGATGCGATTCAACTAATTTAGTATTAATCATTATTAATTTTTCTTATGTACCATCTTTCAATAATCTCTTTCACTTATATAAATAAATTTCAAATGTAACATCATGAAAACTTTTAAAAACAAATTTCTTAATCGGTTTGAAAATTTAAACTAATTATTAAAAAGTTTTCTTTATATTGTTTAAAAAAGTTAAAGAAACTTTAATTCATAAATTTAGACTTCTAGAATGGATAATAATGATAAGATACTATATTTTTTTATTATATTTGTAGAATCGTACGATTCTACGATTCGATTCTACCTCTGCAAACGATTCTAAGTATAATATCCCGATTTTAACAACTTTGCTTAAAATTAATAAAACAATAGGATAAAATGTCTTGAATAATACAATCTTACGTTAATTTCTCTACAATAATACCAACTTTTGATTAATCATGAATAACACCAACTTAGGGTTTTTTTCCTAGAATAATACCAACTTTAGTTTATTAACTAATTTACCAATTTTTTTGTCATATAATCTTCTATAGTTTGATTTTTAACATGATTGGGATGTTCTAGGGATACACCCCGCTAAGTTGGCATTATTCACGGTTAATCAAAAATCTATATTATTATAGGAAAATAAGTAAAAAGTTGTATTATACCTAGTAATTTTTCCTAAAAAATAATAGAAATAACCATTATATATATATATATATATATATATATATATATATATATATATATATATATATATATATATATATATATATATATATATATATATATATATATATATATATATATATATATATATATATATATATATATATATATATATATATATAATACGTTCTTAAATGAATTGATGATAGTAGGACATCTTCTAGTAAATTTTTTAAATTTTAAAAAATAGTAGGACATCTTCTAGTGATCTAAAATATATATACTTTTTAATTTAAAAACACAAATAATGTTTTCAGTTATAATTTTTAAATTAAATAGAGAAAATAGAGAAAAATCCAAGCTTATTTATCCTTTTGGATGATCCAAGAACACAAATCATTATATGGGATGGTCCATTGTTGATGATGATGACTTCTTGTTAGCCAGCATACATTATGGTGTTTGATTTTGAACTTCTCTAAAATAATGAAAATGTTTTGATCCTTTTTTTCGAATAATGGATGAATATTCTCCAAGAAAAAGTGACAGCTTATTAATTAATATCTGTCCATTTATTTTCCAAATTCGTTTTTTGTAACTAAAACCACATTTTGAACCAAATAACTCTTAAGATTCACTTGAATCGAGTAAAATTTAAGAAGTAGATAAAAATAAAACTAGGAAAACAAAGTTATTTAAATAGATGATTAAAGAAATTCGACTGTTAGAAACGTGAAAAATTAATTAGAAGGTAATAAAAAATGGCGTTATATGATTGATATAGAAGATCTTTAGCGTCAAAAAGATTTTTCTTTTTGGATGTTAAGTGATGAAGTCTTGGGTGAAAAATAAATATGGTCCCTTAACGAATATTCAAAGGATCAAATTGAGTTGCGTTATCCTCTTACGAAGGTCACCTTGATTTATTGTGATAATGGGTTTTTTAGGTGACGGAGCACGTAATTGTTTCTCTTGGAATTGCCTAATGCCTTGGTTTAATTTTCGTTAGTCATTTTCATTTTCTCATTCTATCCTATAACCCAAAACAAAATTAAATGTATATTCTATCTTTTAACTAATAAAATTGTTTTATTAATATATCTTTAAGTATAGTTATTCATTCTTATTATCATTCTTTAATTTAATCAACTTACAAATCACACTCATTTTCTTCAAATATCTAGTTAATTTTTCATAGATGAAATATTGTGTTCACTAATGGGTTTTTTCTTTAAAATATACTCCCTCCGTTTTCATATGTTTTTCTCACTTTCTCCATTTGAAAATTTTTAAAAGTTCTTCCCATTTAGAATCTTTCTATTTTAGTAACCAATAGAATTTAAGGAAATTATTACACTTACACTCTAATCTATAGAAATTAATTTACATGTTAATTCCCAATGCATTTACTTTACATACACCCAATAAAATTTAATGATATTATTACACTTACACTTTAATTAATAGAATCTTTATTTTTTATATTATATTTTACTCAACTCTCATAGTATCTATTTTGTAATTATAGTTTATTATGATTTCTTGACAAATTCCGGGAAGATAAAAAAAGAACGGACGGAGGAGGGAGTACAGCATGTGGTTAGACTTTGTAATTATTTAAAGGGTATGACGAATATTTTTAGTGAACTTGATTTCGCTTGGATCTTCTAATTAGGTCCCTTTCATGGATTAGGAAGTTGCACTTGCACCATATTGTTATGAATCATATTCATGAACATATAAGCTCTTATCATATCCTTTCAAAAAAAAAACCTCTTATCATATTCTCCATAATTAAGTGGATAAATTCACTTGAAAAAAATGTCAACATGAGTTGACATTGCATTTTCCTTTTTTATTAAAAAAATAATCATACTAATTATACAGCTCCTACTTCATAATACATTGAACTAATATATTCCCCTGGTCCTTCAACTTTATCATATGTTCACTCTAACTTTCTCTTCTAGGATCTTTTAAATGTTCATAGAAAAATGGAGTATAAGAAAAATAAATCACCTCAAATTATAAACAAATTAAAAAATTCTTTATTGGTTAATAATAAAAATATGTATATATCAACTAATAACTCATTTAAAAGTCAAAAATAAAAAGAAAATTTAATTGTAAAGATACGAGGTTCAAGTATTTCGGTTTTGAGATTTCAACTTTGATTTTCCTTCTAAATATTTTAATTTTATATTATATTTTAACTTTTAAAGGTTGCACTTACATGTTATCTGCTATTTTCAAATTTTCATCCTTTTTACCCTAAGTATTTATTGAAGTTTGTGATTTTTAAATTTTTAATTTTAATTTTTTTAATTTTAATTCAAAATTAATTAAAATTTTTTATGAGTGAGTGGAGTGGAAGAGTATAAGAGTAGGGTAGAGTAGTGTGGGGTGGAGGGTGAAGTGTAAGAGTATAAGAGTGGAGTGAA
This sequence comes from Amaranthus cruentus, assembly GCA_019425755.1. Taxonomy (NCBI): domain Eukaryota; kingdom Viridiplantae; phylum Streptophyta; class Magnoliopsida; order Caryophyllales; family Amaranthaceae; genus Amaranthus; species Amaranthus cruentus. Next base: position 18,582,060 of record CM033459.1, read on the forward strand.
TGAGAGTGTAAATGTTGGTCTACACTAATATTAGTGTAGACTAAGTTCATACTAGAGTTAGGTATTTTTCAATGTTTAATTTATCCAATGAAATTTATGATAATTAAGAAAAATATGAGTAAATTGCTAATCAAGAAAAATCGAGCAAATGTATTCTGAAATTGTTTGTAGGATAAATTTAACCAGATTTGAGAATGAGATGTTAGCAAAACAATTATCAAAACACCAAAACTTCTATCCGTCTACACAAAATGCAGGCATTCCAAATTCCAATTCTTCAATCCGTTTACTTTTGTATATACGTCTTGGTTTGTGCTTCTTTTGGGTCCTAGCTAGCTACGATTTTTATAAAATCTAAATCTTATAAAAATTTGTGTTCAAATGTAATTTATTATTACTTATGACTTGTAAATTAAATTTTGAAGTTTGATGACCATATATGTGTTAAACGTATCCTTTAAAATATTAGCTAAACTATGTTGTATTTAGAAAACTTTAAACAATTAAAATATAATAAAAGCTCGTGCTATACACGAAGTTTGTTGGTATGGAAATACGTATAACTACAAATTTTAAAGAAAGATGCAATTGCATATTATAGTGAACATGATTTGATGTCCACAATCACATTATAACCTGTAAAAATGCTTTCATTTGGCGAAACATTATGAAATTGTCATCGCTCTCTTTACCTCCTCTCTTACCATTATCTTTTTTTAGCTATCTGTATGTTTTCTATTTGTTAAGTAAGTCACTTACTATGCTTTCGGTTAGTTGATTTCTATGCTTGGCTAACATGGGTGTAAGACGCAGGATTTCAGATATTTGCAAGTTCCTCTCTTTGAAGACCCTTTTTGAGCCGAGGGACTCTTTTGACCGCCCTCTCCTTATAGGTAGGGGTGTGCAAAATGAGACCGGACCGATTGCATCCGATCCGATCTCCGGGTCTTACATATTTGCCATTTCGGGTTTCCGGTCCGGACCGGTCTAAACCCGAAAAAATCCGGGTTGGACCGGATGTACATAAAACTGATTTTGAACGGGAATAATATTTACAATTATTATGTATATATGATAGAATTTAGAAAATGGGCCTGGGCAACCCAAACAAGGAGGAGAAGGAGTAGTCCACTCATAAACCCAAAGAAGGTTCACTACCAAAACCAAATGGTAATAGTAGGAGTTACTCCTTGAATATATAAAGTGATGCATACTCTTCTCTTTCTCCAATGTGGGACCACTTCAACAATATACTTATTTAAAGGTTTTTAAATATATTTTATTTTCAACACAAAATAATTTTTTAATTTTATAATAATTAATTTGCTAAATTATTTTAAAATATTTAATTTTTTTTTTTTTGGTATCAAAAATTATATTCGGTCTAACCGGTCCAAACCCGGACCGGACGGGTTAGACCGGAACCGGTCCGGCCTCCGATCTTAGCATATTTGAGATTCCGGTCCGGTTCGGGTTTGGACCGGTGAACACTCCTACTTAGGTATGAGACGTCGTCTATCTTCCTTCCCTAGTCTCTGACCGTAGATTTGTCTATGAGCGGGACACAATGGGTATGATGATGATGATGATGATTTGCAATTTTTCTGATTCTTTTATAGTATTGCATGATTGTATGATTTGATTTAATAAAATCTTTTGGAAAGCTTATCATTAATACTTCAAATCATAATTAATGTAATAAAGTCTTGGAAAAATTGACATTAATAATCCAATATTTTTCTAATTTATTCGCTGTTATTGATCTCACCTTTGGATTATTTTCTAATAATCCAACTTTTGTGATAAATTTGTCAATAAACATAATTTTCTTTTAGTGGGATATATATAGCGACATTTAATTTAAATATCACTATTTTAAATTGCTAATAGTATATATAGGGGATTTACTGACATTTATTAGATCCTTTTAGCTGAATATTAAAAAATTACACTAAAACTTTTTTGCGACATAGGATCTAGTGAAATTTCTCACAAATATCACTATAGACTATAGTAACAATTACATGTCACTAAAGACCCAATAAAATGTCGCTAAATCACTTTATGGTAGAACTTTATAAAAAACCAATAATTATTACACAAAAATATGAATTAGTAATATTTTTAATACCACTAAATCTAATGTCGCAAAAAGTTCAATTTGTTGTAGTGAACATACCATATGACTAATAATAGGTATTAATAGGGTATGTTACTACCAGACTAAAATAAAGGTTGGATTGTTCGCAACGAACTAAGAAAATATGTTGGATTATTAGAAAAAAAATCTAAAGGTGGGATTATTCACAGTGAATGAGCAAAAAGTTGAATTATCAATGTCATTTTTTCCTAAAATCTTTTGAATATCAAACAATCTCTTTTAAACTGTACATTTTCAAATCTATGTTATCGTTATTCAGTTTCAATAATAATTTAACGGCTAAATAGATATCACGTTCTTCGACAATAATTCCCACATGATGACAAAAAGGTAGAAAAAATCTTGAAAAATTCCACACAATAGGGCTAAAGACACAAAAGAAAAAAAGTGATGAATGAATAAAACAAAATCGTTCATTGGTAACGAACAAGCAAAGACTAAATGATGGTGGATCATGATCGCCCATAGGCTATATCTCTAGATAATCATAGGCTTGGAAGGAGCAACAGGCTGCTGGCTCGTCAGGAATATCGCACACAAGAGCATTTCAAATACTACCCATCCAATGTTTGTCCCCACAACATTGAAAAGACATTGAACCACAGCCATAATACAAGCCACATTTTTATACGAATTTGCTCCCTTAACCCATCAATCAAATCTTGGAATAGAGCTGTCCAGCAGTTGTAATTGGCCACCCAACATCAAGAATATTTGCCATTTTAGTGGAGCTCATTGCTAATAGTATAAGGAACAACTCAAAATTCATCTTTTCTTATATACGCTACACAATTCAATATTAATTAATCATGGCCTATTGTACATGTGGATCTGAACTGCCCTTGAAAACATGAACCAACGCAATCACATTAGAATTCGCATAATTTAGCTTATAAAAAGGAAAGAATTATTAACCACCAACAAAAGGAATAATATAGCGTTTGGGAATGACAAGGTTTGGATAGTCATTCTCAAATCTTCAATTTTAACTACTTTAAAAAAATGGTAGAATTTGATCCAAACCCAAATTTGAAATTCTTTGATTTGCCAAACAATAGATTTGAGCCAATTCCAAATTTCCAAATGCAATCATCGTTTCCAAACATGGCATAAGATTATTTTGCGATTAAAGATTTTCGACATTTTTCAATTTGTATTTTGATTGATGGCTAGGAAAACTAAAATATAATGTTTTTTTTTTTCTTGATGTATAAACATCATTGTTTTAGCCTTTTAGATATTAGAAAGGTCGTTTTTCGTTAAAATAAAGTTAGCATGTTCGTATGATGCAAATAGTTCTGGTTGCATTAATAGTCCGAAATTGCAACTATAAAAGTATCCTATGTATTTGATTCTTGAATATGAGCGCTTTAACTTTTGCAAAATTTAAGATTGTCGTTTTTTCATTTCGTGATATATTCGTGTCCTAGTCCGTCCAACCTAAGACGTAGTAGTGTCATTCTACAAGTAAGATATATACGAGAATTCATAGGTTCACCTTTCACCCTCAAGTCAAAAATAAGTCATTTCATTACCACACCTTGCTTACTTGCATTAAGAAAAGTCTCCTAAAACAAAACAAAAGATGGAAGTAACAAAGAATATAGAACTCCAAACAAGTGAGCCAACAAGAGATACTTGCAAAATTGCATACATTCTCCATTTCTTCTTAGGAGCAGGAAATCTTCTTCCATGGAACGCGTTCATCACAGCCATTGATTACTTCGCGTATCTTTACCCATCAAAACACGTCGAAAGAGTCTTCTCAGTAGCTTACATGACTTCCTCCTTACTCATCTTGCTGTTACTGGTAAAGCGCCAAGGAAAAAGTAACAGTATGCTAAAGAATAAAGCAAGTTTCAGAGTCAGGATGAATGTTGGGTTTTCAATGTTTGTTCTGTCTCTAATGGTAGCTCCAATAATTGATTGGGCTAAATGGCCCGCCATGAAATCCCATGGAAGCTTCATAATGACTGTGTGTTCTGTGATTGTGTGCGGTTTATCGGATGGATTGATTGGAGGAAGCTTGATTGGTTCTGCAGGAAACTTACCTAAGGAGTATATGCAGGCAGTTTTTGCTGGAACAGCTTCTTCAGGTTACTGATTTTTTTTTTCACTCTTTTCCTCCTAACTTTATGTGTATGTATGTTTTTCAGGGGGAATTATAGGTATTCAGGTCATCTGGTCAGTTTAAAATCAGGCTTAGTATCCAGATTGATTTTTACATAATTTAAAATTTATTTTAAAGTGGGGTCAAGATAGATTCGGTTACAAGGTCGAGTAAATATCGGGTTATCAGTATGTTTTGAACACGTGTAGGTGAAATACACTATAAGAAAAGAATTAATAATTAATTAACTCCAATCATGGAAAGAGAGGAAATAGGTAGCTGTTACAAGGGAAAAAGTTCCATACATAACTTCCCAGAGTTGAAACAGGGGCTTTTAAAAACTGACAAGTACTTCAATTATACATGCTAGTAGTGTGTTTCAACTTCAACAGTGTCTCCTTTATTTTTGTTCTTTTCCTTCTTTAAGATGACTTTTGTAGAATACGACAAAAAGCGTTATGGTCATATAAAGTTCATGAGTCGGTTAATTCGATTCAGAGTCAGACTATATAAATTTTTACCGTCATAAATTAATCAAGCAGTAGTCATGCTAATTTTTAGGTTAAAATTGTTCCGATAGTAAGTTTAATTTTCGTCAAAGCAAGGCCATGTTTTGGGTGAAAATCGATTTCAGCCTTTCGGGTAAGGTACTCCGAATAGATGTAGTTGCTAACTATTTCAAGTGATGGAAGAATATATATAAATCAAAGCCAACTCATCATCATCATACCCAGTGTATTCCGCTCATAAGAAATTAACTAATAAATCAAAGCCAACTAATATTTACAAATATGTATGTGTAGGAGTTCTAGTTACGATGCTGAGGATGCTAACGAAAGCGTCACTCCCAGAGGATCCGCAAGGCCTACAAACAAGCGCGCACTTCTACTTTATAGTAACCGCCATCATTCTAGTAGTTTGCACAATCTGCAGCAACCTGTTGTTCACACTTCCTGTAATGCAAGCATACTATAAGAAGCAACAATCTGAACAACAGCACACTGACACTCAAACTTACAGGCCAAAACTTTTTGAAACTGCAAGGAAAATCCTGCTTCCTGCACTCGGAATCCTGATCATCTATGTTGTTACACTATCGATTTTCCCGGGATTCATTTCAGATAATGATCAGAAATCCGAACTACTCAAGGATTGGTACCCGATTTTGCTGATCATGGCCTATAATGTTTCGGACTTAGCAGGAAAATCGTTAACAGCGTTGTTGATTCCAAGCAACATAAACAAAGTTACATGGGCATGTTTGGGAAGAGTCCTGTTTTATCCTGCATTTAGAGTATGTCTACATGGACCAAAATGGCTTGATAGTGAAGCTCCTACTGTGTTGCTAACATTTATGCTCGGTTTAAGTAACGGGTATCTAACAAGCACGCTTATGATCCTAACACCGAAATCAGTGAGCGCTTCCGAGGCAGAGACTGCGGCTGTTGTTATGGCTGTGGCTCTTGGGTTTGGCTTGGTTGGAGGTTCTGTTCTTGGTTGGCTTTGGATCATATAGTAACTTAACTAGATTTTCATCTCATGTGGTTAATTATCAGCTTTAAACATCATAAACTATAACTAAGTAGAGTATTAGACTTTGAAATTATAACCATATTTTATAGTTTGGATCAACATGTTGTGCATATTTTGGCTTAATTATTGTAAAATCAAGTATAGTGAGGAAGTTTGAACTAAATTACTGTATTTCATGCTTAGTTCTAATAATGGTTAAGTGTTAACATAGACCTGAATTTTAAGAAATAAATATAGTATTCTCTGTTTTTTTAATAGCTACGCTTCCGTCAATAAGCTCTCACATAAAAAAAATGAGTTTCAGGTAAACTTAATTCTAAAAATACGCATCTCTATGTTCACAGTTAGTAACAACGAACACAAAAATTGGTCAAAAAAAAGTCAAAACTTGTTCGCAGTTAATAACTGCGAACAAAAAGAAGACAATGTCATAACGTTAGAAGGGACGCAATAAGTTGAACTCATGTTTGTTCGCAATTACAAATTGCAAACAAACAATGTTTTAGTTTTCTATCCGTCCCTTCTAAAGCTATCACATTGTCCCCTTTTGTTTGCAATTAACAAATACGAACAAATAATTTTGACGTTTTTTGACCAAATTTTGTTCACAGTTAATAATGGGAACAAACCTAACCTTAGACTCCAACATAAGAACGCTTATTTTTGAAATCAAGTTTATCGAAGCTCTTTTCTTTTTCTTTTTTTTTTTTTTGTTAAAATTGCTTAATTGTTTCAGATTTTTCAACAACTATACCATATACTTTGGTTAGGGTATAAAATCTAATTCATATAGTTATTATCACCTCTGCAGAGTTGTAGACGAACTCTGTTATGGCGTACGATTCGATTGCTGGAGAAGTATACGCCATACGCAAAGTCTGGACTCAAGTCATCCCTGGCCATTAGTGTCTTTCCGAGGTACCTCAAATCAGGTATGGGGATGAAAAGATGGAGGAAAATACACTAGTCCTATATCCTATAACCAAAAATATCGCAGAATGATTCATCTATGGACTCTGATTAGACTTCAATAGAAACAAAGCTTCCTGTGAGAGTTGCAAAGTTTTCCAAACAGACAGTTGCTAATTTTTCAATGATCAAGTATAAGCATGTTGCTGTTCGAATATACATGTTATCAATTCAATAATACTCTATACAACGATTAACAACCAATTCATTCCAAAATTTCTTGTCATAATTCAGAAAGCAAGCTTATGAAGAGGATGATTTTAGTATCTTTACGTCCTTTAGCAATCTTTTGGGCAATCCAAAATCATTCTTCGTAATATTTTCTACTTTTTATCTCGCTCTTTGGCCTCCGGCTAGATCAACATTTTGGATTTGTGCGGGTGATCGTCTCTCTAGCAATCGAAGAAATCCTTCCAGTGACACGTATATTAATTATTTTCAATGGCTTGAGCAGTAGAGCGTACCTGCTGACACCTCCAACATCTTCAAACTGGCGTATGCTAGCATATTATATACAGTTCCCAGGTATATATGAGTTACGGATTTCTATGCCCAATTTAGACAAAGGTATTGGAGAAATGATACCGATCCACTTTCCACACGTACAAAGTGTCAGAATTTATCATCGTGACAAAGATAATTCTCAACTTACTTCAAAAGGCAAGGGGATATCATGTGTTTCCATAAGCACTACTTCACTTCTAAGCTAATACAGGACACTTTCTAGCTTATTCGCTCTTCTACATCAAAGAACGACTTTCCCTCTTAGTTAATTGAGGCCATCACTCTGTAGGGACCCTGCACAAGTTCATAAGCTTAAAAAGGTCTTTGGAGGAACCCAAGTAGTCACTTTCAGTTATAAATTCAACCCAAGTGCACCCATGGAAAAGAAAAATCTCATTATGTTCATCTTGTGACTACTCTCGAGCGTTAAAATATAGTGTTACTCCCCAGCAATCAAATAATGGCAATTTTTCAACCTTACATTACGAAGCTCTAGACGAGCAGCAAGGGCAAAATATCTATACTACACTTATTCTCATAACTGCAGTAAGAATTTTCAGAAGCATACCTTAGAAACTGCTTATCCATATAGGAGTGAGTTGCCGGACACCAGTAAACTCTAACGCTCCAATTCAACTTGAACCCAAGAAAATAACAACATGTCTGTTTTATTGCCAGGACAAAGAAACTACAATTAATTTGTATACTACTGCAAATTTAATCACTTTCAGCTATAATATATAAACAGCTCATGGTAAAATAAAAGACATCAGGCACATAAAATCTCCTCTCTGTGCCCTATAATAGGCTATAATAGGGGAGGGAAAACACTCAATTTTCCCGGTACATAATCTTTAGATCACATGTCATTCTCACACATATAATACACATTTTCCACAAGTAGACAATAGCACAAATAGAGCACAACATCCCAGAACCCTTTATTTTACTCTTCCAGGTCCAACTAATAGATTAACTTTTTATTTTTACGTTGTTCTGATGCCCATTAAAGTGTTTTCCCATTCTTTACTATTGTTTTGTTCTCTTATATAGATGATACAACGGCTGGTTTTTGGACTCCTGGATTATGGTGATTCTTTGGAAGGTCGTGAGTTGAATTTCTAGGTTGGAGGGTGGCATAGCCACATAGTTGGCAGCCTATAATTTGGCCAGCCTCCACCTTCAGATAATTCCAACAACCCAAAAGCAAAGAGTCTTCAAGAGTGTGCCAAAGCCAAATATTGCATTCTTTCAAGGACGGAATCAATAAAGGAGTATTCACCTTCAATAAAACATGAAAATACTAGGAATTCACTACTACTACTACTAACCATTTCTTCAATCATAAATACATAGAAGAATCAGGATATCCAAAACTCTTAATCAGATATGCAGAGATTAACAGCCTGTACCTCGGAAAATAAAGTTGAGAAATATTTGCTTTATCCACAAGAATTTGCATGTATTTCTTTACCGGTATTGTCTCTAAGAGGCACTTCACATAAGTTCAAAATTGAGATGTGCGAACTAGCTAGTCCAAATTGTGCATAAAGTTGACCTTAGCTCCATCGTGAAAACATAAATGGAGGATTGGCATTGGATCTTTCAGGGTAACTAGTAATTATGCACAGAAGGAAACCTTAGAAAGATGCAGAATGAGTTAAAAATCTAAGGGGGCTATTCAACAATCAGATTGAATTTAGGCTCAAGTTATGTCTCCTCATTTGCATTATCTGACAATCCACATTCAAGTTTCATTGCAGCCAACAGCTCTGGAGATACAGCTAATGAAGCTACACCAGATCGCTTATCACAATCCTCATTATTAAAAGCGCAATCTATTTTCACTCCAGCACCCCAACCTCTGTAAAGTATTATTTTGCTTGGCTCCTGAGATACCAAAACTCCACCTGTTTCTTGCTGCAGAAATTTAGTTAAGGAAACAAGTTTAGACCTTAGACTAAAGCGAGGAACATTTCGAAATCAAAACAAATAAAAACCGTAGTTCACAACTGCAAATACCTCGAGTTTGAAAACCACCTCTTGAACTGATGTCCCTTTAGCTCTCCCCTTGACATTGACAATGGCAAGAGGATATTTCTTAAAATGGTCCTTAATTGCTTTGGCAACACCAGTAACAACATTGCTCTTGCCTACAAGACAGTAACCAGGAAAAAAAATCAGTCAAATTTTCTGGGGAAGAAGGTTCAAAAAATTTGAAAAACATTGTAATAACTTTATCTGAGAAATTTCTGGAATCAGACTAAGTATGGCATGGTGATATCAGTTATTCATCAAAGTGTATGTAATAATCTTAAATCTAATACTCCTTTCATCCCATTTTTGACTTTGCACTTCTAAAGGACACGGAAATTAAGAAATTATGATGTGCATAAATACAATATGATGGTAAATAGAGAGATGAAGTAGCAAGAGAACATATTGTATTAATGGTGAAATTGTTTTTGACTCACCAACAGCTAGTACAGGGCGTCTTTTCGTCTTGAGGGCTTGCTGTCTCAGAAGAAGCCTCTCTTTATTAGTAAGTGGTTTCGCTCTAGCTCGTACTGCATGAGAGTTCTTCTCCACTTCTTTTTGAAATGATAGAGATATCACCTCTTTCTTATTTTCTTCTGTAGATGATTCTCTTATCTTATCAACATTTTTGTGTTCAGAATTGTCAATTGACACTGATGCAATGATTGGTTCTACTTCATTGTTGACTGCGTGCAACGGTTTATTGTAAGAAGCATTGCCTTTGCCAGAATCAACAGCAGAAACAAGATTTATTCCTGAACTTTCCTGAGAAAGGATAGGATGAACATTAACAATAAGACTAATATGAAAAGGCAAAAGAACATTCAGCTCAATTTAAAAGTCAATCAAAGACCAGTCAAAGCATAAGAATCCAATTCTACCTCAAAATCATCAACTGAAAGACTATCAGCAGCTTCAAGGGTCTTGTCATTCAATGAAGAAACGTTAAGCAGATGCTCCTCTTGGGTAGAATGAATATCTTCTTGAGAGTTCTTGAACACTCTTCTCTGGTTTGTAGGAATATTCTCATCAGGTTTGTTCAGCTAAAACAACATAAAGCACATAATTAGAGACACGGGCGGATCTATAACTTATATTACGACAAGTTGATTCAAAAAAAGGCAATTCCAAATTCAATGTTGAACAAATAAAATTATATAAAAAAATTCAGTACATTTATATCAATTAAACCTATAAGTATGATGAAATCAAATGATACCAAAAAAAAGTATTAAGCCATCTTTAAATTAGTCTTATCGGAATAATACAACGCCTTCAATGAAAATTCAAAGACAACGTCGTCGTGGCCCTCTTCCCTATACTCTTATTTTGTTACTTAATAGACAAAAAAATTAAACAATTAAAATTAGAATTTAGGCTAACATAGTAAAACAAAGTTTTGGGCCAAAATGATAGTTCTATATTTTTGTGAAAAATTCTAAAATCTTAGTGGGGTATTAGATAACTTCCCTCTGCCCCTGATTAGAGACCAAGTACAAGGAAAGAATCCACTACCAGCAACTGGAAGTATTTAAACACAATCATCTGAGAACCTATGAAGCAACAGTCCTAATACACAGCAATTCGAATTTCAAAAAATAATACCATAAATTACCAAAACTCTGGCAACAATGTACATTCCATTCATGTCCGGAAGCGGATTAAATGTGTTTATTTGGTGTAGTAAAACTTAAAACTTTAAAAAAGGCTTCAAATGTAGGAGCTAAGCTGATCCCACACGGGCTTTTCATAAGCATATTGTTTACCCAGATTGTGCCTGTCATTCAGTCCAGACACTGAAATATAATACGCAGAAAGTGGTAATCTCAATAGTCTTACTCCCTAGTAGTTCAAGTTTGAGAGAAAAGAAGAATGGGACAGCTGACAAGTGATGCAGAAGCAAAGTGAAAGAGTGTCATCTTTTGATTGATATATATCATAGCAGCTTTGAACTACTGAATAAGGTTCTATGTTGGTGGAGCAATTAACCTTAACCATTTTGATTAAGGTAATATCCAAGCCTCTTTAAACTTCAAGCAGATGCAAAGAGTTGAATTGAACCTATAAACTCCTCAAACTCGCCAAAAAAATGATTGATGTTAAATGTCCTTCTCCACAGCATCAAAAGACATGACTCAGATAAAATCATGCAAATGAAAACATAAACTTCAGCAAACTATATCTACTTACCCACTTAGAATTCACCCGTTTTCCTGCTTCATTATCCAAAGCCTCCTTATCTTCCCCCTGTGGAGCACATAACACTTTTAATCATGTCATGTCCTCGCTAGTATAAGGTCTATAAAAATACATGACAACTTACCAACTTAAGCTTCAATTCCTCTATGTTTTTAGCTAGCTTCAACACGTCGAGTTTCAAAGACTGCATTAAGAATACAGTATATTAATATGATGCCACCACCATCTTATTTATATCAACACAGAAAACAATACAACAGATTTTCAACTACAACGATTAAAAAGGTAGTGTTGTCAAGTGTTTAACAAAAAGAAGACACTCGTGCTTATACAAAAATCAAGAGAACAACACCTCAAGCGCAAGGATCAAACTCAGGATTCTAATTATTGACAATCCACAAAAATATATAAAACAAAAAAGAAAAAAAAAGGAGAAAAAAAACACTCACCAAAACTGTTACATATTAAGATAAGGGAAATAAATTAACTATACCTCACGCCGCTGGGCTTCTATTGAGCGCTTCAATGCTTCTTTCTTGTTTAAAAGTGTATCGGGTCTCAAGGAAGCCGGACGTTGGTAGTTCTTCCCACGGTATACAATGATTGCATGGCCTTTCCTGTCTCTTTCAACAGCCACTAATATTCCACCGCTTTCTGCCTCTAGTATACGTGCTATATTCTGGATCTCATCAATATTTCTTCCTCCACATATTATCTTTACAAGCTCCCTGTACTTCCAGTGTAGATGCATATTCTCAATTGTGCCATCAAAAACACCTCGTCTACCTGAAAATAAAAGGCAAAGCACAGAGATCAAAAGGAGTCATTTCTGCATGATCAAGACTTTCCTTCGCATTTAACTTTGACCTGTTCTATACAATTTTCCTATCATCAACTACTGCATATGTCATCACTCACCTAGCAATAAAAAAGGCTTCATTCTCAAGCCAACTCTCCGGAGCATGTATCTCTCTTCTTCTGTGATGCCCTCTTTATCCACCTCTGTGTTTCGAGAAATCTCAGCCTGCTCCAGCTCAGAAAGAAGCTTCTCTGTCCTTGCTTTCTTTTCAATAGTCTGTAAAAATGAAATCCAAGAGCAACTTAGAAAGAGAAGCCTTTTGTAGAAACTCCATCTTTTTGTATGCTTACCATGGACAACTTCCTGCTTGTTTTTGTAATATTTGTCTGAACAGACCTCATTTTCTGCTCCTGAGACACATTCCTCAATATTTGGCCCTTGTTTTTTTCACTTACAAAAGCAGCCGGGTGCCCTTCAGTGCCCTGTAGAATTTTATCAGTAGTTTTACCTGAAGAACCATCAGCCACCAGTTTGTCTCCATCCATCCTGTTTCTCCGCCTCTCTTCAATTGCAGAAGAAACTGCTGATGGAAGAAAATCTTTTCCTCGATACAACACTATGTACTTTTTATCCCGAGACAACAGTATACCGCCGGTCAAGCGCTGCAAAATTGTTAACCAAGATAAGATAAAAATCGAAAATGATCTACTCAACTGAACAATTTTATTAGCGAAGGACCATAAAAGGCAATTCCACACTGTTGCCATCTGTTTTCCAAACGCACCCCACAAATGAACTACAACGGCGGCAAACAGCTTTCCTACACAATATTTAAAGGTTTGTAATTGTATACACATATCCAAAACTAATTCATATAGGTAATGGTTATATCACGAAAAATTTACTACATTGTGGAGTTGGGGCTAAATGGAAGCATTACAATGTATTTCATCCGATATATATTGAGTAGTATGATGACGAGGCTGATGCAAAAAGATTTTGAATCAAAGTGTAACGAAGGGGCAACCGGTTACACCGGCCCTTATTACTTACTATAGGAAGAATAAAAAGAATGGGTTAGTTGGCAATTAATTAGGATGTTTTAGGATAATTAGAATAACTTGATGAAGTGTAATAAAAATGACGAGGTGTCTTAGTAAGTCACATAAGGACTTCTATATAAAGACCCATGTTGTAATCATTTGTCTTTTGTCAAATAAATAAATAAATAATGGATTCTTGGAGGGAGCTTGGTAGTGGCTCGAATACTAATTCATTTGTTTGTTTGATCATCAACTATCATTCTTTTGTGTAGTTTTGCATAGAAATCAGCAAGTAACAGTAGCAATCTGTTACAAAGGTATCAGAGCAAGTCGTTCTTAGAGTTAAAGATGGTGCAAGAAAGCAAAGAGATGTGGGAACAAGGGCTGGCCAGTTTGAAGGAGGCCATAACCAGCCAATTTGAAGCCTTCGAAGAGAAGTTTTCTCGGCGGCCGGAAGTTCTTGAAGCTTCAGACGAGAAGTTGAACAGTAGATTGGACAGAACTGATCGAATTTTATTGATCTTGATGGAGGAAAGAACGAGTTTGGGGGAGAGAAAAGAGAAAGAAGATGAGATGCGAAAGAAATGAGCGATTGTTTCTAAGGGGCCGCAACAAGAAGATGTCAGGGAAGAAATGGGAAATCTGAATACTCAGGAAGATGATCTTGAAGCGTTCTTTAAGGGTTTAGGAGCTGAAATTCCACCTTTCGACATGCTCCAAAGGGATGTCCAAAATGATATTATTCACCCATTCAAACCAACATCCACAGCTGAAATTTATGAAAAGATAGGAAAAGGAATTTGTGAATTATGTGATGAATATGTTGCTGAGGCAGAAATGGTGGAACATGAATGCGGTCACAAGGCATTTTCACTTCTCATCTTACATCAAGATATGGAAAATGAATTAATGGCATTTGTATTCCATAAAGAAAGAAAAGATGTCCAAGAAGAGAATGTCAAGGTTGATGATATAGGAAGTAAGATAAGTGAATTAGGTATAAGTGAGGATCAACGAACAGATCAACCATTAAAGAACCAAGAAGAGGATCCAAGATCGATGGATGAGACAAAGGAAAGCTTGAGCTTAATTGATAAACCTACCATAGAGCAAAATAAAGAAAAGGTCCGAAAGAGAAAGAAAGACAAAAGTAAGTGGGGAACAAAGAGACTACAGGGGGAAGAGGAGGCTAAAAAAAAGGAATACAGGAAAAGAGGAGACAAACTGAAGAGATTAATAGAAAAGAGAAAGGTAGTAGGGAAGAGAGAAAAAGACTAAAAGAGAGAAATGGCCAATAAAGAAAAAGTACAAAAGTGAAACACCCAAATACAAAAGACTTCAAGAAGAGAAGGAAGATTGTTGAAGTCCATGGAGAGGAAAACCTAGGACATGTGTGTTGTGGTTCAGGGGAAGGATCGGGTCGGAGATACCGGACCCGAGCGAAGATAGCAGCGGCGGCAGCAAGTAATATGGCGGTGGGGCGCGAGAATTGGGGAGAAGAGTAAAAATGAAATTAGGGTTTATGGGAATAAAACAACTGAGTAAAAAGGGAATGAATGTCGGATACGTCGAGGAAGTGACCAAGGACGCCGGAAAGTATGGGTCACTCACCGGAAAACCATGGAGGTGGGCTGGCAACGGACGGAAGAAGTTGGAGAGGAAGGCTGAGATCCAATTTTTCTCAGCCCATTCACTTTAACCCACTTCTACAAAACTTTCAATCTTAAAGGCACATTCAAGTACTTGGTCGGGCTTATGGGTGCTCCAGTTGTAGATGGCTCGAGTGTGGATGTCAACTTTTGGTTCCAATTTACATTTTACCCACCTTGAGGACAAGGTGGATCATTAGGCGGTCGGTAATGTAATGACTCGGGTCTAGGGGTCAAAGGGCATTATCGTCTTTTCATATTAATTAGTCTTTACTGGCTGCTTATCCTATTACTCACCTTGAGAACAAGGTCAAGGTTTTAGCGGGGGGTATTGTAACGAAGGGGCAACCGGAGCAACCGGTTATACCGGCCCTTATTACTTACTATAGGAAGAATAAAAAGAATGGGTTAGGTGGCAATTAATTAGGATGTTTTAGGATAATTAGAATAATACGATGAGGTGTCTTAGTAAGTTCTCATAAGGACTTCTATATAAAGACCCATGTTGTAATCATTTGTCTTTTGTCAAATAAAAAAATAAAAAGAAGAGATTCTTGGAGGGAGCTTGGTAGTGGCTCGAATACTACCTTACGTTTGTTTCTTTGATCATTACTTAGTGTTTTTTGTGTAATCTTGGATAATATTCTGCCCGTAACAGAACCATTCTGTTACACAAAGATATGGAATATAAACTCCAAGGACAAAGGCAACATTTATTTTCTTTATTTAGCCAAAATTTACCATCTGGTAACACATTTGTACACCGCGACTAGATTGGCCAAACTGAATCTAAAAACACTTTACTTGTGAAACAATCTTTCTGACCACTTCCAGAAAACCAGGTATGTGGCACGAGATGTAGTTGCACTTTCTGCCGTTCCATGTACCAAAGCATACAATTCTCCTAGTAAAGATTGGATTGCTTCTGCTTGTATCAATATAAACTTATTCCTCCAATCTCCTTTTCAAGAAATAGCCTGTAAATCTATCACCTTCTAAGGATTTCTAACAAGTAAACTTAGGAAACTACCACTAACCTTTAACTCTTCAGCCATCAGCTCACTGTTAGTGTTCTGAACTCCTCTTTTAACAGCAACCTTAACAATCTCACATTTCTCCCACAATCTAAGAATTGCAGCAGCTAATCCCTGAAGGTTCCTGTTTCTCCCTAAAAGAAGGATTTACTTTAGCACAATTTTAATTGGCTTGAAATAAAACTGAAAAAGAGACTTAGAAGAACAAAATGAACTAGGGAAATCGGCATCAAATGAATCTTTAGACAATATGAGTTGTTTCGGGGTGATAAAATACATATAGCATGATATATATTGACACAATAGGGGCATGTGAAAAGAAACCCGAATTATCAAGACAAAAGTTTTTTGTGAAAATAGGCAAAACCTTATTCACATAAACTATAACCTTTTTTATTTTTTCTTAAAGATGGATAACAAAGTACGGCAGTTTCAACAAGAAAGTACCACAAATCACCAATTCAGTTCTCATATGTGCTTGAGATATGTCCAAACCTTGGCATACAACAACTCGAAAAGTGTCCAACCTACCTAGGTGGGTTATGAATTTCTTTAAGCCTTTAATGTTTTGCAATAGACATGAGTAAAATTAAAGACAAAGCGTCGAAGACAATGAAAAAGACTAATCTCACCCAAAGCAAAATGACAAGGAAGCGGTCGACCGAGTCTCTTGAGTATTGTCATCTCATCATTTGTTAGTTGAGGCTTCACTCCGTACGGAAGCAGGCGAAAGGGTTTCCTGTACCCAGGAACAACAGCTGGTAGTAGGTCTGCATCAATAGGTAACGGCTCACAACCCCACCAATCAGTAAATCGAGGCCCCAATCCATCTAAAAGGCGATCAGCTTCCTCAACGAGTTGGGTTTCACCAGGTAGCAGAAATCGCACCCTGTTAGGACTACCAACACCCGGAACCAAGGACGACTGAGCCAAAATTCTTGTTTCACTTTGATCAGAAGATTTTATAAGAGTCTCAGATGGCGAATTTTCTTCTTCAGCTTGTATTCCATCTTCCACTTCCTTTGCATTCTCAGAACTACTACTCCCTGAGGCTTCGTCCAGAGAGAAGTAAGGATACTTGTAATTTACCCCTCTATACAAAACAATTTTGCTTCCAGTCCTCCAAACAACCATACCTCCTGTCTTTCTCTACAGACATCGTATGAAAACAAACTCAGTGAAACAATTCACAATCAAGCTACTTTTTGAAGAAGGGAGATCATAGAAGATACAAAAAAAATAGGTTTCGCGTGATATACTAAGCACAGCAGCACGCGCATAATTGGCCCTCTTCACTAATATACTTCTAAAATAGAAAAGAGCTGATATTTTTAAATCACGAAAGAATTGATCAACCCACCCAGCCATTTAAAGCCTATCAAGTATTGTCATGAACACCCTAGTTAAGCAAAAGTTGACAACTATCAGTAATCAGACTAACTTCTCATGACCTCTTTGTTCAATTATGCTACCGTATAACCATGTTAGACAACGTAATCTAAGAGGCAGAACAAAATTTTAAAACTTTTTAGAAGCCATGTGCAATTTTAGATATTATGATATTTTTCTTACAAACTGTTATCTTCAAACGTAATTTAATACTGAGGCCTACTATTTTTTTGGGCGCTTTATGGTCGAACATGTAGAACATGCTCTCTGAACCAACTAATCTCATATATTGGATGTTACCCTCATACCACTAGACTTCTTAAATCAATACGCATTACACCAAGAAGTGCCTTCAAGAAATTAATAATTCACATAAAACACATTACATATTCCACCCCCATCCCTCTTTCTGTCAAATTTTCTCTCAATTTTAACAAAATCTATCACTACAAAGTACTAATAAAAGTCACAAAACTACAATTCCATTCACAAGAAATCTCAATTTAAAGAAAAACTATCCAACTAAACAAGACTAAAAATCACAATGAAAAGATCGTATCAATCCACATTTCCTAACAATGCAAATAAAAAACACAAACTTTCATCATATATATGCACCAACAAAAAAAACGTTAATTTGAATTTGTTATTACCTCCAATAAATCATGAGTCCTCTTCATATTAAGCCTACAAATATCCTCACAAACAATCTTCACCACTTCAAAACTCCTCCACCTCTCATGAATCCCATTAACAACCCCCTCAGTAATCCCAGCCTTGCCTAACTTCATCTTCTGCTTCATCCGAATCCCCATCGTCGTAAGCCTCCGGAGCTCTGAACCAGATAACGTGAGCTCAGCCAAGCTTGGTACTTTCTGCTTCTCCTCTTCTTTCTCTGCCTTCCTAAACTCTTTCCGTTCCCTCTTAGCTACCAAATTTAACCCATTTAGCTTAACAATGGCATCCCCAGAACCCGGTTCAGGAACTGGATTCTGGGGTGTAGACCAACTCGGGTCAAGGGTATGCCCAACCCGAAAATTAGGAATTTGGCGGGAAGTAGGTAAAAAAATCTCCCCAATTTTAGGGTTAATCTCATGTTCTGACAACTGGGTATCTTTGATATTTTCTTCTACAAAGCCTAAAGTTCTTAATTTTTCGGCAATTCGTTGAATTGCGGATTTTGGGAGGGTTTCTGAATTGTAATTGGAAGTGGGTTGGAGATGCGATTTTAGGGTTTTTTTGCGGGTTTTGCTGGTGGGATAATGAAAAGAAATGTAATGGTGGGTATAGTAAGGATGGGAATGATGAAATGGAGGTTTAGAGGATAGAGAAAAATGGTGGAAGGATAAGAAGAGTGACATTTTCTGTTGGAAGTGAGTTTCTCCTCCAAAGGGAAGCGGGAAAAAGATAACTCTGCTTTTGCCTTTTGCCCATTAATCATAGTCCCTCCGTCCCTTTGAAAACAAAGTTTACTCGGTAAATATTGTGATTTACGGGTGTAGTAGTTACTCCGTTTCATAATAGTTGCACCACTTTTTCACACTCTTCAATGTACGAATTGAATTTTTAATATCTCTAATTATACATATCTAAAAATTATAAAACTCAAAATTAATAAATTTTGAATCGAGACGATTCTATGACTATGTTTTAACTTTTAGATTATCGACAATATAAAAGTCAATTTGCTTAATGAATAGTACCACAGTCAACAATGTTGCAAGTAAAAAAAGAACGGAGGAAGTATCATGACTATTTTTCTTTTTTTATTTTGATTATTTTATTAAGTTTTTATCTTCTATAAACTTAAATTTTTTACTTTGAAAATACAATAGATCTTATTTTAATTTACGTAAAATTTTAAAAACTAAATCAATTTATCCTCAATTTGCTGAAATATATTAATTACTTGTTTACTTTTTGTGAGGTAAACTATTGTTTGCTTTTTAATAAACCAAAATTTTGTTTATTTTAAATAAAACCAACTATTCGGTATAATTGTTGAAAATAAATTCAACTATTGCTTATTCCTAAGTGTTGATTTACAAGGAAACTATGGAAATGGTTATAAACAATAGGTGGATTTATTTTTAGCAGAGATACCTAACATGTGGGAACTGAAGTGCTCAATCGAGACAATTGAGAAGAACAAGTCAGAAGCATTGCTCAACAAGGTGCTCGTTCGAGCAGGTAGCTGTGAAGGGAGCTCGTTCGAGCATCTTCATTGGATGATGTTTCTAGATTATTCCATACTTTTATGGCATTGAAGTATAGTTTATTCTTGTTTAATGCTATGCTTAATGGTCATACTTATTAAGATGTTTATTAGCATAGTTAATTGAGTGTATTATTGTGCTTTATCGTGATTAATGTGTGACTCTAAGAATGATACTCACCTTCAACTATAAATGGAAGTATCATTTATAGAGAAAAGAGCACTACAAACACATATTGAGAATAGACTATTACTTTGATTGAAACTTGAGAGTGTTCATCATTATTGTAGTATTTTGTGATCTTGAGAGAGTTGTTATCAAGATAAGGGGAGGTTTATTACATTGCAATTGTTGAATTTAATCTAATAGACTACATTTGAGGGAGAGGTATCCAAGGTACCTCAATAAATATTTGTGTTTATATTTGCATATATTTTTTAGGAAAAATTATAAAAAAATACCTAATCTATAGGTCTATTTGCAAAAAACTACCTAATGTAATTTTTTTTGCAAAAAACTATCTAATCTATATTTTTCTGGCTCTCTGCAAATGACTACCACTTAACGGAAAAAAGTTAGTTGACCGTTAAGTTTGAGGGTTTGATCGATTTGAAAGGTTAAGTTGTCTATGTGGCAATATCTCATTAGTCCTCACATTTTTAAATAATTTAAAAATAAAACACATAAATTAACAAAATAAAATAAAAGATATTTAACGTCATTTTTACCAATTATAACGATTTTTTTCAAAAAAAAGGACGTTGTGATTACCCTTAAAGGGTAATTCTAAAGGGTAACTCTTTCAAAAATCTGGTCGAAACAAGTATTTATTTGTCTATTTTTCGATACATAAACCGAAAAAGATATTTAATGTCATTTGTACCCATGTCGTGACGTCTGTTTTTGAAAAAAAATCGTTATGTTGGGTAAAAATGACGTTAATTATCTTTTTCGGTTTACGTATCGAAAAATAGGCGAATAAGTATTTGTTTCAACCGGATTTTCGGAGTCAGACCAGAAAAATCAAAAGGAGCAAAAGCAGTTCCCTCAAGACCCCTGGTGGTTGGAGGAATAAGCTCATCTAACCAGTGGAAATGGATCCACTTCTTCCTCATTAGCCAGTCTTTGGGCGGTTCATGGGGCAGTACGTCAAGACAAGTGGCTGTCGGAAGCTCATAAATCGGAGCCTCAGTTAGATCCCTCTGAAAATCGTACTTCAGGTCGTCAAGAGTTGTCATAATGAAAAGAGAAAGAAAGGAAGAAAGGAAAAATTAGGGTTCGAGAGATGACAGCAAAGGGAAGATTCAAAGAATGTCCGAGAATAAACAAGAATTCAACAACCGTAAAAGGTCTGAGGTTAATAAATGAGGAGTATTTATAGCAAAGCAAGGAAAAAGCAAAAGGAGATCAAAGGTCGAAAGTCAGTGAAAGAATAGGTAAAAGATCAACCGTTGAGTATCAAAACGCCTAAGATTTGAAAAGCGCGGGAATAGAGAACGGCGATTTGAAAGGCATTTAATGCAAAAGCCCACCCAAGTAGGGATAATGATGAAATAGTACGAACCATCAAACGAGGCGTACTGAACAAGCTTCATCAAGAAAACTGCTTGAAAAGAAAAACCTGCCAGAAAGAAAATGTCAACTGCTGTCCCAGAAGATATAACGAGGATACGTTACTAATAATAGCATGTTCCCAGGAAAACAGCCTTGTCAGATAAATACAGATCCCCTCCAGTTGAACGCTACGACAAGCTTCATTAAATAAAACGAGGCCCAACACTGCGAGAGGACACGTGGAGAAAAGGAAACCAACCGGCAAATCTCGGGCTGCACAACTCTGAAAAAGATTAAAAGTAGGATGCGGCGATTTGACCGCTACAGCGAAACGACGCGACAGAGCAGTAGTACACATACAGTGAAATGATGGCTATAAATACGCTACTCTATGCAAGCATGGAGAAGGGTACACGAAGAGAAATTCTAGAGAGATAAAAGAAGAAAATTTTAGAGAGATGTATACGACGAAGTCCTCAAAGCCATTACCAGATAAGAGTGAGTTTCCACCACCCAGAAAGAAAGGGTTGCCAAAAACGATCATCCAAAAGATAAATGATTTTGTTGATATTTTCTTTGACTTCGGGATGGCATTATCGTCTTTAATTAGACTGAAATTCCATCCCAAGTCAAAGATAATACGAACGAGATTGTTAGAAGATTGATCCACCCGTCATCCCGATGTCAAAGAAAAATGGGGAATGGGGTTGAAACACCAGGGGTGGCTACAGCTGGCAGAGCAATGTCTAGGCCAAGTTTTCGTCACCCTGGTAATTTCTTCCCATTTAGGTAGAAGGTTAGTCACTGACGGAGATAAGAAAATTTGCCCTCGTAAAGCCTCTGTCAGCACTTTCATTTCTACACTTCTGGAGCGTGCGTCCTCCTCCACCGCCCCTGAGTTACATGCAGCCCGGGATGACCTTGAATTGAGCAAGGAGAGGGACTCCCATGGGTGAAATGGGAGGATCCCAACCAAAGGAGAGAATGCCTTCGAGCAAGAGGGCAAAGCTTCAAATCAAGGCATCCTTTAAGCGACGAGTTTCTAACAATCCCTGAAAGCGAGGCATAGCCCAGGTGCCAGAATATCAAAGATAATGTACGAGGGCTATGAGTTGACTGTAGAAGCCAGGCGACAACAGGTTGGAATCAAGGACAAAGAAAAAATGCAAAATATCTGTGAAGCGTCCTTGAAAGTCCTGGGAAGGTGCTGCCATGGCCAAAACAGGGAGGGGTCGAGACAAGGAAGCAACATATTTCAGAAGGAAGACGCGACCCGGAAACAGACCTACATAATTCTCAAAGAGAATTTATGGGTCTGGGGGGCAAATTGTATAGGTAGAAATATGAACTTGAGCTCATTAAGGCTAATCCTGGCTTTGGGAGGGAGGTTCCATCAAATCTGGCAGCTCAAGAGCCTTCAGGCCCGAATCTGGGAAGACCTGAGTCAATAGATTGGAATACTCCTTAGAAGCTGTTTCAGGGTTCTTGGCACAAGGACCCTACGTGGGTTTGAACAAATGTCTACTGCTGAATGGACCTAACTAGGAGTAGTTAGACTAGAAAAGACAAATAATGTATTTTATTCCACTGTTGAATAATGAAACGTGTAAGGATAAGAAAAGTGTAAAAGGATATAGCGTGTGTGAAAAGCTATTCGATAGGATTAGAGGAAGAAGCTTCTTTCCCACAAATGATTGACTATAAATACCAAGCTCAACATCATAAATGAGGTAAGGGAGATTCTTGAGACAAAGAAGAACTAAGAACTCTCTCTCTCTTTACATTTATTACAGCATTTATTGTCATTATTTATTATCAAAGACCTCACGTCTAAAGAAGCCCTGCGCAATAATCCACCTGATTGCCATAGTGCATCTTGAAGGACTTGGCAGGCAATACTCTTATCGAACCCGGAACTGACTTGAGCGTCGGAGAAGGTTTCCGGGAACAGCTCCCGGACCTTTCTGACATTTGGGGTGTTTTGTAGGATCTGAGGCATCTTCACTTGCAAAGATCTGGCAGCATAACTGGCAAAGCATTAAGTTAAAGGCCTTCTCCAGCTTAATCATTCTGATTAACCTATAATCGGATGATTAATTAAATATTTGATTGTTCTCATAATCAGACAGGAACAATTTGGAAAGAAATACCCCATAAGGGTAATCGCGACGTCCGTTTTTTGAAGAAAAAAAATTGTTATGATAGGTAAAAATAACGTCAAGTATCTTTTTTTTTTATTTTTTTAATTTATGTGTTTTAATCTATAATCTATATAACTATTACTAAAACAAAACACTTACTGATGTCATCACTTATAAAAATGGCTTACGTGTCGTTCTCTCAATAAACAATTTCCCTCCAAAACTTAAAGATGATGTCATTGTTATAATGAGTACTATTAATATCTTTGACTTTGCTAATTTTTAAGTATGACTAGCTAATTCGAATTGATTGATTTTTTACTTTTTATGTCACATCATTTAATGTATTAGAAAGTCATAAAAGTATATTTTATTTTACTTTTTCAAGTTTTTATTAAATTTTTGTAATTTTTTTATTAAATGAGTATATGATATTTTGAGATGGTAAAAACATAAAGCCGTAAATTTTTTATTTTTTTGTTTATACAAATTTGTTAGAAATATTAATAAAGTCGTGCATCACACGGGCATTATCTAGTATTAAATTATTTAAAAACACGAGGACTAATAAGATATTGCCACATAGACTACTTAACCCCTTAAATAAGTCAAACCCTCAAACTTAACGATCAACTAACGTTTTCCGCTAAGTGGTTGTCATTTGTAGAGAAATATATTAGATTCCATCCGGTCCGGTCTTTTGGACCGGTTAGACCGGAAATAATTTTTTATACCAAAAATAAATTAAAAATGGAAGATTTAAAAATAATTTAGCTAATTAATTATTATAAAATTAAAATATTTGAGTTAAAAAATTATTTTGTGTTGAAAATAAAATATTTTAAGCCCTTTAAATAAGTATATACATAACAATCGTAAATATTATTCACTTTCAAAATCACTTTTATGTGCATCTGGTCTCATCCGGTCCAACCCGAATTTTTCCAGGTTTAGACCGGACCGGACCGGAATGTTGAAAATGTAGGACCCGGAGACCGGACCGGATGCAACCGGTCCGGTCTCACCTGGTTCCGGTCCGGTCTCATTTTGCACGCCCCTAGCTGCAGTGTTACCATGCCTACGAACAAAGCTACACTTAAAATTCAAGAAACATGAGCTAAGCTCAACAATATGATCTACTAAAGCATAAAAATAAGTAGAGCCATTTTCCTTAATCTGGATTGCGTGCAGCACAGCTAGAGAGTCTCCTTCTAAGTGAATCTCATCATATCCCAATCTTTTGCAACCTCCAACCCAAATAAAGCAGCAGCTGCCTCCGCAATGGGAGTGCTCCAATTCGCCCTAACACGACGAGTCCCTGCAAGCAAGATCCTCCCAGCAGCATCACGAAACACAATACCCATACCTCTGAGCAAATTTGGCTGACATGAGCATCGAAGTTAACTTTTATCCAACCATCATCTGGGGGTTCCCATTTTTGAAAAGAACTAACACTTCGCACTTGTGGAATCCCTATCTTCTGGTTATACATTTGGTAGTCACAAATCATTCTAGTAAGAGCTGTCGAAAGTTGACTCACATTGCAAGTAGCTTGCTCCATCACAGTAATGTTCCTGCATATCAAGCTCACAGACATGGACCAATGGTGTGAAGTCCTTCTAATGATGCATGGGAAAGAAGCCACCTGAAGGTATCAATGAAACTGGTTCTAGGAGCATCATGAAGCATTGAGTGAAGAGGATGACACAGCCACATAGATTGATTAACACCACAGTCCAGAAGCGCATGACATACAGTTTCTTTACCTCCATCACACCGGGAACAATCTGGGTTTGGGGCCATATGTCGATGATGTCTAACCTCATTTACCAGGAGCGAGTTCTTACATGCCCGCCATAAAAGG
This sequence comes from Amaranthus cruentus, assembly GCA_019425755.1. Taxonomy (NCBI): domain Eukaryota; kingdom Viridiplantae; phylum Streptophyta; class Magnoliopsida; order Caryophyllales; family Amaranthaceae; genus Amaranthus; species Amaranthus cruentus. The sequence goes on from CM033459.1 coordinate 18,607,262, forward strand.
TGCTTGAGCTTAGGGGGCCATTGCAGCTTCCAAATCTTCTTCCATATATCATCATTATGAGGGGTAGTAGCCAAAACAGGATGGGTACTCATACTTAACCAATAGCCGGTTCTCACATTATACAACCCATTCTTAGATAACAATCAACCGATCCTCCCCCTTTTTGGGGGGTAGAGGAATGGCAAGGATGTGCTCAACATTTGGACCATCAAAAGTAACCTGTAGAGAGTCAAGCTTCCATTCCCTAGTATCCTGATTGATGTAATTCCATACCAGAAAACCTTCAGGGTGATCATCCAGGAGCCTCGAAGTGACAAACCTTCCATAATCCATAAGTCATCCCTCACTTAGTATGTGAATTTTGTCCTCTCTACCAATACGCCACCCAAGTCCTTCAATAAGTAAAGATTTTGCACCCCATATACTTCGCCACGGTAAACTTGGGTCAAAACCCCTATTAGCTTCAAGTGGATCAGTGTGCTTGTAGTATCAAGCCTTTAGAACAGCTGAAAGAAGAGGATTTTCATTATTGTGTAGTCTCCACATCTGTTTAGCTAAGAGGGCTTGATTAAAACACTTGAGTTCTCTAAAACCCATTCCACCATTACTCTTAGGACGACATAACTCCGCCCAACTGTGCCAGTGTGTTTTCCTCGCATCTCTTGAGGAACCCCACCAAAAGTGTGCCATCATTAAATGAATATCATCAAGTAAACCATCTGGTATTTTAAAGACACTCATCATGTATGAAGGTGTAGCCTGGATCACTACTTTAAGTAAATCCGCTTTCCCGGCTCGGGACATTAATCTCTCTTTCCAACCTTGGATCTTCTTCCATATGCGCTCCTTTAAGCAAGAAAACACAGCTTTCTTCGATCTCCCAATGATAGTAGGTAGGACCAAGTACTTGGAGTGGCGCTCGACTTCACGAACTCGTAGCAAATCACTAATCTTATTTCTCGTTGCTAGTGGGACTCCTTTGCTAAAAGAGAGTTCTGTTTTATCAATATTCACTTTTCGGCCGATGCTCTTTCATACAAGCTAATAATATTAGCTAACTCCGAACATTCTCGAACAGTAGCTCTAGCAAAAACAATGCTGTCATCTGCAAAGAAAAGATGAGATAGAGGAGGTGTCCCTCTGCAAATTTGAACCCCATGTATTGATTTCTTGGAAACAACTTGAGTAATCAAAGAAGAGAAAGCCTCAGCGCATAAGATAAACAGATATGGGGAGATAGGATCTCCTTGTCTAATCCCCCTGGTCGGAATAACATTTCCATGGATACTACCATTGATTTTAAAGAGAAAGACACACTAGTGATACAACTCATAATTCGACGTACCCATCCATCAAAAAATCCCATCTTCATCATGACTCTTGCCAAAAAACCCCATTCAATTCGATCGTAGGCCTTACTCATGTCAAGCTTTAATGCGAGAGAATTTTTCCTGCCAAAAGAGCATTATTTGTGATCACACGACCCAGAATGAAAGCAGTTTGATTGATTGAGATTATCTAGTCTAGCAAGCCTTTAAGCCTATTTGCCATCATTTTAGACACTATTTTATATATGACATTACAGCAGCTGATAGGTCTAAAATAAGTTAAGTTTTTAGGCTCATTGCATTTAGGTATAAGGGAGATACAAGTCTTATTCACACATTGAAGATCAAACAGACCCCTCCACCATTTAATAACCATATGAACAACATCACCCCTAATAACATCCCAAAACTTCTGAAAAAATAAAGCATGAAAACCATCTGTACCTAGGGCTTTAGTAGGGTGCATTTGGAAAACAGTTGTACGGATCTCTTCAACATGTGGTTCTTACTCCAGCTTGTCATAGATCTCGTCAGTCACCACCATACCAATACCATCAAGAGCAGCCGAGAATCCAGTGGGAGAACTGGTAGCAAAAAGCTTGTCGTAATAGGCTCTGATAATTCTTTCCAAATCGACCTTGTTTTTCAACCATTTTCCATCATCATCATAAAGACCCTTTATAGTATTTCTTCGTCTGCGCAAGCTAGCCTTATGATGAAAATATTTTGAAATTTTGTCCCCATCTCGTAGTTCATTTGCCTTGGATCGAAGGTGCCAATAGGATTCTCCTATGTTGTGCAGGCTATCAAGTTCTTCGGCAAGGGATTTACATGTATTCATCATACGTGCATCTAGTTTGCATCTTTGAGCTGCTTTTAACTTCTCATCTGCGTCACGAATTTTCTTCCTTAGGGCCCTAAAAGTGTTCTATGCCCAGTCTACTAGTTTAACTGCACAATTCTCAATGCGAAAGTCGATCTCCTCCCCAAGAATCTCATTCCACGCATCTGCTACCACCCTTTTGCAATCCTCATTGGATAACCAGAGGGACTCGAACCGAAACAATTTATGCCCACCATTATCATCACACTACCTATATGTACTCAGAAGGATAGGAGCATGATCCGACCTATAAATAGGGAAGTGACGTAAATCAAAGGAAGTGAAGATATTTTGCCACTCCACATTCGCAACAAATCTATCCAATCTCTCCCGAATCAAGGTTAATGGTTGAGTTCCCCTACTCCAAGTAAACGCACTCCCCCTATATCCCAGATCCGCCAAACCATAATCATCCAAGCAACTCCAAAAAGCTCCCATGCACCGTAGCCCTTATATTCCTCATTAGATCCCAAGTCTTGCACTTGTTTTGTCTATCCGGCTAACCATAGATGCTACACGCAAACCATACTCTACCATTACGCCACTCCTCCCTAACCTCCACAAGAATATGATGTTCAGAAAAAGATACAGTAATCACAGACAAGTCCTTCCACCACAGCCCCATGCCCTCCGAATTTCCATTACTATCAAAACAAACACCCTTAGTAAAACCACACTTATTCCTGATATCTTCTAATCTACTCTTATCCAACATGGACTCCATAATAAAGACAATATTAGGTCTCTCTCTCCAACACCAATCTTGGAGAGCTCTAACTGTCAAGGGGTTTCCAATCCCTCGACAGTTCCAGCTGAAGATTTTCATTGTTGTTCGCGGGGTTGGCCGACAACAACCTCCGCTACTTTATCATCAGAGAATAGAAAGATACTAGTACCAGAACAAGAACGTTTTTGCACCCTCGTAATCCATCATCTCTGTATCAGTATCCCAAAGTTTTCTTTTAGTTAGGGGATCAAGGGAAGGTTCCTTTTGAACCCTTGGAGAAACACTCTATTGTGAAAGAATTTTTGTAGTTGATCTTGGTCCTCCTTTGCGTTTCACTTTAACAACTTTTCTAGTAGACCCCACATCAGAACCTGCATTAAAAGTAAAATGACCAGAAACTGAGACATCCTCATGTGAGTAATTAACAATAGCAGCAGGTACAGATCCCAAAGCAGCAGCTTGTGATGGAGAATTTTCAAGAGTAGGCACATGTCCCAGAGAAGGACATATAACATCCAAAGCAGGGCCCACTTGTGTATTAATGACGGCAGAAGGCACTAACTTCCCAATTTCATCATCATGATTTTGTCTTGTATAAACCTCCACAATTGCCTCATTCTTTTCCCCTCCCTCTTCTATATTCAAAGTAGCATCATCACACAATAACCTCTGACACCCAGCATCATCAGCAGAACTTGCACCCATCATATTACCCATACGAGAATGAGCATGTTGTCCTCCCTTACCCACAACATTATTATGTAACCCCTGAACTGGAGAAACAAGTTCTCGCAGATCCCTATTGTGAGTCCATATTAGTAGCAGGTTTTGAAACAAATAAATTCTTCTTTGCCTTTAGCGCCTCAATCTCTTCATTTTGTTTATGTAAACCTTTACTAGGAGAGGCTTTTATATCAAGACCCCAACCATAGCCTTTCTCTTTATCTTCTTCATCAACAATAGTACAATTTTTCTCCGTATGGGTCATCAGGCCACATAAAAAACAGAAATGGGGGAGTCTTTCTTATTTAATGGTAATATTTGCCATAACATCCCCCTTCAGCCTAATCACCTGGAATCGTTTTAGGGGTTTTTCAACATTAATATCAATACGAACCCTACGAAAAGGACTGAGGTCAAGAAAATCTTCCTCAATCTCAATCACTTCCCCTAACGCCTTTGCAATTGATCTTAATTTAGAATCAGATCTACATCCATAAGGGAGGTTATAGAATCTTACCCAAAAAGGAGACGAATTGAACACCATATCTGACGGTTGTAGATCCTTATTGATTTCTTGTAGCACAAGCAAGCGTTGTCCGAAGCACCATGGACGTCCACTGAGTACTTTCTCACGATCTCTCCAGTGGAAAAATTGGAACATGAAGGAGTTTGAACCCATAGCCCTAATGAGAACTCCATCTTTAAGGCACCATACATGAAGCATAGTCCTTTTGAAAGCATCGAACTTTAAGGGTTTCTCAGTAAGAACCCTACTAATTTCTCGTCATGGGTATCGTAAGTACCCTCATCAAGATCCACAACGTCCTCTTCATCATTCAAGATGGATAACTTGGAGCAGTGCTCGACTAGATCTTCCGCCATGAAGAGACAGGAAACGATTGTCTCATAGGAAACCCTAGAGAGAGAAAAACCCTACCTCAAGGAGAGAAGGGAACAACTTGCTTTTATAATTACATAAAACCAACAACTATTAATGATAAATTTTAAATAGTCATTTCTTTTAAGTTTAAAGTTTAAACCACTATCATCACTTAATTGAACTAATAATAAAAGTAGTAAATTAGAATTTTGCCAAGTAGGTTAATTGAACATTATACAATATACTAAAAGAATTGGAAAATGACAAATGGTAAAATTTTTTGCCAAGTAGATTAATTTAATAGGCTTAGATTTAGTTACATGTCACTTAATTTTCCTAAATCAATTTGAGGTTAAATTGATTAATTATTCAAAAGATATTATAACATCATTTCTTTAGACCTAAGAAAACTAACAAGTTTAAAAAATATTTATATACATTTCTCGAACAAATGAATATCTTTTTTGTATTTATATGAATGAAAATTAAGTTTCTGCTATTATAATTCATGCAATTAATTAATGAAAGTAAAGATATTATAATTATACATTAAAAATTAATAGAATCATACATATTTATAAAAATGTTAGAAATTAAAATGACAAATGTCATCTTTAAGGAGTCTTGCCAAATAATACATACATCATACAATTCTATAATTTTGCTACTAAATGACAAATGGCAGTCTCACATCCATTTGCTAAATGCAGTAGGATTATTGGTCCTTCAATAATAAAGTAATTTATTTCTAAAAGTAGATTAATTTTAAAAAATACATAGCTTTCAGAACTTATTTTACATTAATTTAATAGTTATAACATCACACATTAAAATACTGAAATGTACAATTCTATAATTTTGCTGCTAAATGACAAATGACAGTCTCACATCCATTCGCTAAATACTAAAGACAACACAGGATCACATCCATTTGCTAAATACTAATGACAAATGTACAATTCTACAATTCTATAATTTTGCTGCTAAATACTAAAATGTACAATTCTTTAATAAAACAACACAAGATCACAATACTTTCCTTAATACTAAAGACAATATAATTTAAAAATTACATTTCAAATATGCAATTGTTCACTAATTTAAAACTTACATTTCAAATAAAAAATCCATTCTACAAAACTCCGTGCGATGCACGGGTTTTATACTAGTACTAATATAATATGTTATATGAAAATGACAAATGTCTCCAAATCAATTTATTTTAGTGGATTGATAGTTAACTACATGTCAATATTTACCTAATTTAGATTTTTAAAAAAATTTAAAGCTAAATTAGATAAAATATTTATATAAATTATAATAGCAATATGCATAACCTAGATTTTGATACATTTTTATTTTGAGTTAATTGGAGCTAAACATATATATATATATATATATATATATATATATATATATATATATATATATATATATATATATATATATATATATATATATATATATATATATATATATATATATATATATATATAAAGTTAAAAAAAAACCTTGTGCATTACACCGCTTTACACTAGTAATAAACATCTAATGTGAAAGGAACACATTCCCGCAATGTGGTGGTTGCCAGAGTGTAACATATAGCAGTGCGGTTTAAGATATTTTTTAGGCTCTAGGAGAAACATATAAAAAGGACCTTTGTATAAGGTAATTTTCTCTATTCTTTTCTCCATTTATGTAACATATAATTATTTTTTTTCATTACATGATTAATGTCAAATTAATATAAAAATTTAAGATTATATTTTGACAAGATACTTATGGACAAACTAAACTTTAATATTGAGAATCAACTCAATTCAGATCCTTTTATAAACTGAGCCCTGGTAGTTGCTCCTCAAAACTACCCTGATGAATGGCTCTGACCTCTAGTATCCATATAAGTATTACTAGGTTAAAGAAATATATATAAAAAAGGGTAAGAAGCTCATATTCTTCCTATATGGTGAGAATTGAACTGAAAATTGAATCTAAGTTGGGAAAGAACATGTCCTAACAACCATTTGCGAGTTTATGTGAAATGCATTTAAAACTAGCAAGAAATTTAGGCTTAAGTCTATCTAAGTTATACCTCCTAGCAACCATGTGAACAATTTTGTTTGAATAATTTTGTTGAGATACAGGTGATCAACTTGCCAACGAACGGATGCAACTTGTTTCTATAATTTTGTTCATCTTCTTTGCAAAAGTCAACCAAGATTTTTTTTATAAAGATATGTTTTGCTTTGCTTTTTTGAAATAGTTTTAAATAATAATAATTTGTAGTTACTAGTTAGTTAGTGAATCAAGTGGAGTCATTAGTATATATAATTAAAAGACTAAACGAATTTGTGGATTGAATTAAGAGAGTAGGAAATAATGCATAGGGCAACTTAAAACAATTTAATTAGTGGTGTTCATTTGGATTATATTGTCAATTTCAATTTAGATGTTTTTGGTCGGTTTATAATCAATATTTTTTGTGTTCACTTTGACTTTTATATCATTTTAATAATTAGTTTTAAAGTCGGATCAATTCGGCTACAAATCAGATCGTCGTGTCTATTTTAAACATCTATACAAAAATACATTAAATACAAATTAAAAGAAGTATAGAAGAAGCTACCCTTAGACATAAACACGAGAATCATTGTGGAAGATATTATAGGTGTATGGTCCACATAAGACTTTGATTATTGTCTCCATTTAAGTACATTGCCCCATTTACACCTACTAAGAACAGTTCACGCCAATTTTTGATGACCTATTCTTCCTCTTCTCATCCTATATATACTCCAACTCTTCTATTTTCAGATACACAAACACAAATGGATAATCTTCCTATTGAAATACTCGCTTCGATCCTTGCATTTATACCCGTAAAATCGCTTATCCGCTTCAAATGTGTTTCGAAAACATGGCATTCTATCATCTCCAGCCCTTATTTCAGCAACCTTCACCTCACACATTCTATTTCCCCTGATCGCCTTCTCATTCTTAACCGCGGGTGCTTTCTTAAACCCGGGTATATAGACCCTAATCACGGAAACAACCCCTCGAGTTTTGTGCCCTTGTTCTTAGACAACTCCGATAACTTTGGTGATGATGCAGGCACCACATTCTCGTTACCACCTCAATCCAATCGCGTTAATGTTCTATTGTGTGGCTCTTGCAATGGTCTTATTGCAACAGTTCAAAAAACTGTTAGCGATTCGATCTGTTTTCTTACTGGTAGCTTCCTGTACGAGGTTGTTTTGTGGAATCCTATGATTGTTAACAGTTACTACAAACTCCCAAGTGCTGATTTGCCTGTTGGGATTGTAAGTAGTGTTAGTTTCGGGTTTGGGTTTGATAGCATTACTAGTGATTACAAAGTCGTTAGGATTGTCGACTTTAAGGTTCGTCATCTAAGTTGTTGTTTTTCTTTACCTAAGAGACAAGTTATGGTTTATAGCTTGAAACAGGTAAGTTGGGGAGTTCCTAAAGAACAATTTTGCGATGATAGGCTTGCATTATTGCATAAGCGGGGTGAACTCGTTAACAACATACTTCATTGGATTTTCTACGATCATAAAAATGGTGTACATAGGCTTCGAGGCTTTAATCTTTGCTCGGAGCAATGGACCGATTTATTGCCTTTGCCCGATTACAAGGAAAACACAAGGAAGTGTGAAGATGTCAAAGATTTAGGTGTGTTAGGTGGATGTTTATGTTTTGTGGTTCGACCTTATGAATTCAATACCGTTAATGTGTGGATAATGAAGGAGTATGGAGTTAAGAAGTCTTGGTCTAAACTGTTTTCTCTATCGGAAATGGATGTTATTGGACCTTTATGCTCTTCTCCTATAGCTTATTCTACCGGAGGGGAAGAAGTTATGGTAAGAAATGAAAGGGATTCATCCGGTTTGATCTGGTTTAATTTCAAAGATAAAACTTTCAAATCAATTGATCATGTTGGTGCTTCCCTTGATGTTATTATTTGTAATGGAAGCCTTGTTCCACTTCCTAAAACAGATGGATTGACCTGAGATGATTAGTTTCCAAATATGGAAACTCATAAAATATCATCCTTAATTTGGGCAGAATCATTACAGAAAATCCACTAATTCTGAGCTCTCGGCAATCAGCATTCAGTAGTAGAGGGATCTTGGCCAGTGTACTATGTTTTTGTATCTTATGAATTGTTTGGTTGATATAAAAATTTCAACTTAAATTCAACCAAAAATTTAATACATAACGACACAAATTTTATTCAAATTTGGCATCCCCTATGATGAGCTTTACTTCACTATAATATGACCCACTGTAAAGTTAAAAATGAACTCAAATTATCCAAACTTCAATATTTTACAACTTAAACTTAAAGCCGAACATGATATAACGGTGAACGGTATTAACTTAACTCAATATAAGCCCGACCTCAAACCAAATCTGGCTCAATACGGTATTGTTCCGACATAAAATTCACACTCGATTTGACCAATACCAAACATGTTGGCCGACAGCAGCAAGAATCGAAAACAATAAAAATACAACAAAGATGTTCAATGCAAACAATAAGAAAAAACACACCAAGAATTATCATGGTTCACTATCAATGTGATAGCTACATCCACTGGCAGCACCAAGATTAAATAATTTCACTATAAACCACAAAGAATTACACAAATGAATCAAGTTTTTCTCTCAAGAATGGCTCACTTTTGTCTCTGAATGGCTCACTTTTGTCTCTTGTACTCTGTGAGATCCTAGCTCTAATGAAGGAGGGTTTATATAGTAATCCCCAAAAAAAAGAAACTTGGGCTTCAAGGAAGTAAAATAACCGGCCAAAACAAGTGAAGAAAGCATCTCCTGTAGAATCCGCAACAGGAGCTGAGTCGGCTGACCTCAAGCTCCCACAGCCGTTAAGTCGGTTTTTCACCAAACTCCATAGATGCCGACTCGGCTTTTTCCACTGAGTACAACGCTTCATTCCACCCCTAGCGACAAATCGGCTTCACCAATACCATCACCAACGCGGATTCGGCGTTGGCTACTGTCTCCAACTTTAGTTGTTTACCCAGTCCATTGATACTATTAACACCATGAGGAGACTCTAGTTTGAGTCATCATCATCAACAAAACCGACTCGAGTCAAATAATCAATTTGTCCAACAAAACCCACTCTCAAAGCCAATTAAGTAAATGAATTTAAACCTGAAAACTGTTGTATTTATTTATGATCATAAAATATATACATCACAAGTAGTTTTTACAGAATTTAAGTTAGCCAAAGGGGAGAAGATCCTACAACTATAGGTTAATAGGTCAACCAGCAACAAAGGTAGAACACAAAGGCTCATGACTAATACTAATACTGACATAAACAGTAATAGGCCACAAATATATCCTCAAGAAGCAGCAGCTAAAGGAGGCGGGAGAGGTGGAACGCCTTCGAAGTACCTTGATGGCAATGGCATTGAATTGCTACACATTTTCACCTCTTCCTCTTCATCTTCTTCGGCATCCCAAAGGAAGTGTGCATACGAGGCTAGAACGTAACTGCAAAACGAATATCAGATGTATAATTAGCCTCCATCCAACAATAACATTGCCCTTTATAACCAGCCAAGTGACTCTTAAGTCCTACCTACACAAAGATGTAGTTTCCGATTGTCCTTTTTTAATTGTAAATATCATTTGCACTTCACATATATATAAAGCGCAAATTACTAAGCGAGTCAATTTAAAATAGTCCACTATATCAGAGAACTACGGATCTCAGACTTATACAACAACAAACTCAAAGCCTTAAAATCAACCTATGGAGTCGGCTGCATAAACTAACCACATATTGTTGTATGAGACGGTCTTACCGCCTCATAGGTCAAATAGCCCATCTTATATACATATTATAAGAGTATAGGCGACCTCTCGCAAGAGTAGCTCTAAACTTACCACATATTGTTGTATGAGACAGTCTCACCAAGAGACGCTCTTCATACATGGGTTAAATAGCCCATCTCACATATTATGAGAATATAGACTCCTTGTCGTCTCTTCATACATGGGTTAAATAGCCCATCTCACATATTATGAGAATATAGACTCCTTGTTTAAGGTCGTTTCACCGAAAGACGGTCTCACGAGAGTAGCTCTACCTCTAAACTAATACAGGAGGTTAAAATTGGAGGCTCACCAGTCATCAGGGGATGCTTTGACAGCCTGATCAAAGTAAGTTTCAGCTCTTGATGAATCTTTCTGAGTCTTCCATATCAAATCTGCATAGAGTGAAAGAAGATTTCCATCACTGGGATTTGCTAGTATTGCTCTCCCACAATACTCTTCTGCTTTAACATAATCTCCTTGAAACTGTTTGCAATATTAATTTCATACATCAGCAACACAACAAGCTCATTATTCTACATATTTTATAATCAATCATTTCAGTGGAGACAGATTTCCCATTTTCTTCACATGTTTGAATCTAAAATTTTTCTAATTAAAAAGCCAATTACCATATGCTTAAAAAAGGAAATATGAGCACAAATTATCACTTATTTCAAGACTGAATAGAAGATCACATCTATGCTCACTCTCAATTGATATTATGATAGAAATCAAAGTTTAAAAACAGTATAATCACTCATTTATACTAATTTCATCTCACAATTAGATCAAGTCTGATTTCTCACATTTTAGGTGAAAATACATAACAAAAATCATCTCAAATCCCAATTCTAATCATATGTAAAACATAAAAATAAATAAATAAATTTACCTCTTTTAAGAATTTGGCATAGTTACCCAAAAGAAGAGAATTTCCAGGATTAGCCTCAATCATTTTCTGATAATACAAATCAGTACTTTCACCACCATTTTCGTTATTCGAATCCCAACTTCCAAACCCAAATCCGAACCCATTTCCGCCATCAAACCCACCACCTATACCACCGGATCCATCACAACTCAAACCCATACTTTCTCTTTCCTCAACATCACACTCCTCTTCCTCATTCTCAACAACTCTCTCTCTCAAACCCAACCCACTATTCGTCAACAATCTGGACGCAGAACCGAAACCCAACCCATGACACGACCCGAATGGGTTTACCTTGGGCGAAACGGCGCATAAATGACGTAGATCCGACTCAGACGAAGCTCGGATCAGTCTGGATTTAGAACAACACGACGGCGTTAAAGAAATGTTTGATTTGTTGGGTTCGGGTGAAGAATTAGTAGAAATGGATGCTCCAGATGTGGTATTATTCAAAGCCCATGAATTCAGCAATGGAGTTGATGCACTTCTTAGTAACATTTTCTTTTTCTTATTGCTCCTTTCTTAAAGAGGAAAAAAATGTTTTTTTATTTGTTTGTTTGGGTGTAGAAAGAAAGAGAGAGAAGGGATTGAATATATACAAAAGAGGAGAGACTTTAAAGCGTTGATTTCAGTACAACGCGGTACACGGTGACGGAGGAACGGACGGTCTAGTGAGTTTAGATTTCTTCATTTTTTGCACATTTTGGAATGTAGGAAAATGTTTCTTTATTGAAAATGATTTGTTTTACACAAATTGTTGTGAGATACGGTCTCTTCAAGAGACGCATAAGCAATAAGGGTTAAATAGTCCAATTTACACAAATTTAAGAGAAAATAAGAATGTGAGCTTCTTGTTTTCAGGTCGTCTCTTTGAGAGACGGTCTCTCACAAGAGTAGCTGTTTATTTTATCAAATGTTAGGGAAATTTCACATGGTAAATATGAGGTTTTGGGTCTTATTCGTAGTAACCAAAACTTTTAAAAAATTCACGTGGTTACCCTGAGGTTTACCAAATTGTTCCACTGTGACATTTTTGCACAAAAAAACGTTAGCAAACGATAATTTCGAAGCTTTAAGGTTGTTGTACGCCTATTTATGCGATTCACCATTTTTAAATGCCATTAGTTTCAACATTTTCCCCCAAAACAAAATCCCTAACTCTACCATCTTTGGAATTGAGGAAAAATATAATTTTGATGAAAGATGGTAGAGTTGGGGTTTATGTTTTGGAGAAAAAGGTTAAAACTGATAGCATGTAAAATTATGAATCGTATAAATAGGCGTACAACAACCTTAAAATTTCGAAATTAATGTTTGCTAACGGTTTTATGTGCTAAAAGGTTACGGTGGAACAATTTGGTAAACCTCAGGGTTACCGTGTGGGTTTTTTTTAAAGTTTTGGTTACAATGTGGAAAACTCAAAACCTCAAGGTTATCACGTGGAATTTTTCAATATTTTTTACATTTATTTTTTATTGAAAATCATTTTTTATATTAGGTCAGTTCAAACTCTTTTTAAAAAAATTGATTCATGTGCAAGACTTGTTTTTTTTAACATAAAAAATAAAAATAATCTACATGTGACGGTCTCGTACAAGACTTTTTTTTTTTACATCAAAAATAAAAATAATCTACAAGTGAAAATTTTGACTTTCTTATTGATTTTTGTTTACATAATTCAATTCTAATTGACGCTTGTTCAATTGAATCCTTAGTCATGGCTTTAGTGAAAAATTAGTCAAATTAAACTTAGTGGTCACATAATTAGATTTATGCCCATTAATGATAAATCCTTGTTTTAGGCTGTGTTTAAGAGCAAAATGATGAGAATTGTCATTATACACTTGACTTTAAGCATTACCCAAGGTTGTCTGACAATCCATATGATATAAATAATGTCTCGTTTGCGAGTGATTTACTTAATTGGGGTTAAAAAATAAAATAATTCCAACTTTAGTGTTCTTTAAAAAATAATACAAAATGGTGTTCATATAATAAAATAGTTTTACTAAGCTAAATTTTTTTGGTTTGGTAATTCCAATCCTGCAAAGAGATAAAATTGTTTTGTAAAAAAATTTAAAAAATCCCACGAGTCTTACAGAAAGAGTAAAATATCCCAAAAAAATACTTTAACATACAACCAAAATTTCAATCAAGTGCAAAAGCTAAAATTAATAAAGATGTTTGTCGAAGATGGCGTATCCTTGTGACCTGTTGTTAGCATCATCCTTGTGATCTATCATAGAAAAAATCAAGTGTAAAAATTAATACATTGAATATTGTAACACTTCAAAATTACACATACCTTGAAGAACATGTTTTCTTATTATGACCTTTTTTATGACAAATGCTACAAGTGACCTTCCCTCGTATCGAGTCATCCATCTCGTTCCGTAAACATTGGGATTTGGGTCGTCATTTGGTTCGTTTAAGACTAACATCAACAATTACTTTTGGTCCATTGTATGACGCCCAATAGTCTTTGTCAGGATTTAAAACAATTTTACAGACTCAAAAAATCACAATTAGAACAGTGGACTGCGGTGGTTGGTATAGGTAGCAGCTGTGGTAGGAAGCCGGCGGTTGGCGTGGATGGCGGTTGGCGTTGGTCTCTTCAAGTTCCCCTCATCAGTTTTACATATTTTTAGTTTATGGGTTTGAGAAAACTAATAGGCTTTTGGAATTGGAATTGGAATAAGTTTAGTCTTGGTTTAGTTTTGTTTGGGAGAGAATTAATAGGTTTGGAACTTCCCAAACCACAATCAAACAGAGTTATTTAATTTTTTTCTAAATGAACACTAGTTTGGGAAATAAATTTTGATGAGCATTATTTTGGAAATTTTTTTATTTTCTAACACTACTTAGGCAAATCATTCCTCATTTGCTTTATTCGTTATATCCAATCCAATGTACTTATTTAATCTTTAATATCTATAATTTGCATAATTAAAAATTATGAAAAATTGATATATATAATACATGCAATGAGAATCAAACAAGATTATTTTAACTTATAAATTAATATTAAAATATAAATTAAGAGTAAGTAATGAATATTGTCTAAAAAGCCAATGGTAGATTACTAGTGGAGTAAATTGCTCCCATAACCGCGAAGTTTAGAAAGAATGCCCTAATTAAAATTTACATGGATTTCTAGTAGTCAATCATTTAATTTTACTAGCTTGAATCCCGTGCCAAGCACGGATAATTAAAAAATATTTAAATGATCTCTTAAATATAAATAAAATTATTTTAAATTATTTTAATTCTTTCAAATTTTAAACTCTAAAATTAAACTTTGGGCTTGAATTATTTTAAATGAACTTGTAGAATGATCAATAACATAAATTTTGAGTTGTTGCCCAATTTTATTGCTATTTTTATAGAATGATATAAACCAATATATGTATATAACATAAATAACATAAATAAAGAATTAAGAAGATATAAAAAAGAATTTGACCATACATTGTCCAATTTTTTATTGCCTTTTTTATAGAATGATATTTTGAACATACGTATATTGATTTCATATTGTCCAATTTTTTATTGCCATTTGACATGTTAATTGATTTAAATAATAGGGCATTTAAGTTTAATTATTCTACTTACCTAATTTAGCTAAATGAAAAATTTTGGAGGGAAAACAATGAACATTAAAGCGACACGTGTCATACTAAAGAATGCATTTAGTATATAGTATAGATAGATAGCAATAATCTAGAAGTACTAACCATTTCGCCAATTTTGATTTTTCTTTATTTTAAAATTAAATTTAATTCAAGCCACTCGCAAAAAAATAAAGAACGTGTAACTAATATTCTTAATTAAATATGAAAATATCTCATTGAGTTACTACTAAGTAGTAAGTACTAACCAATAACCATTCAATCATAGCTCAATCATAGCTAGTTATAGTACAATTCTAAAATATCTGAAAAGTATACCTAACCGAAGAAAAGATATTAATTTATTTTTATAATTCTACTCTAATTTTATTATATTTTTTATTTTAGTTTGTGATGAAATTTGTTATATTCCTATAGTAAACATTACTTTATATGCTTATTTTTTACTTTTTATCTCTATATTTGATTTTTTTATTTTATTATGATATTTCTCTTTCTTTTCATAAAACGTTATTTTTTTAAAAGTTTTTTTTAATATTCCCACAACATATAATTGTAGCAAATGTTACAAGAAAACGGAGTTATAAAAAATTAGCTACTAATATAAAGTACTCCCTCCGTTTTCTAATGTTCTTCCTATTTAGAATATTCTATTTTGGAGAGAGAAATTTGATTAAGATTTTTAAGACATATATAAATGATAAAATAGATCCATGTGAAATCTCGTTAGATTCGCCTTAAAATATATTTTTTTATTATATATTTTTTATAATTTTTTATAATGTGTATTTAGAGATATTAAGACTCAAAATTTATTTTAAAAACTGTGAAATAACATTTGAAAAGGGACGGAGTAGCCATTAGCCATGCTTAGTGTAATAATGTTTTCACTAAATAAATTGTAGACCATGCCACGCGCTTTTTAAAAGTAAAGACATTGTATACTTGATTAATGATGTTGGTTTAACAATGAGGATTCAATCTAACATTTGAATGTTGTCAAATCGGCAGCTCATGTTCATGTTCCGTGGATTCAAATCGAATTAATTAGCGTTTTGGGTTTTAATTCTAATGCGATCATAATTATGTTTCGTGTTGTGTTTGTGAATTACCTCTGCCTTTATTAAATCTGTCGTTTTAGTTTGTTTTCCTTTTTCTTTTGAAAAATGATAAATTCCTCTGCACTAAATAAAGACAAATACAAACACTTAAAGAGGAAATAATATCATCCACTATTTTGCATTAATACGGAGAAAAGATCTATCTTTTAGAAAGGGTTGTTCCAACTCTCTTATGTGCAAAGAAAAGAAGGAAAACCCAAGAATAAAATAAGAGTTATTGAAGAAGGTCTAAGAAAACAAAAACTACCACGCATCAGAATGATTTGGCTATAGAACTTTTTTTTCCCCTTCACTTAGCTTCTTGTCGAATTTTCTGAAAAACAGCTTTAATAGTACTCATGCTAATGCGATAAATTGCATACTTTCTAATTTTCCAATTGTGATAACAAAGCTACAAAGATTAATTATTCTAAATTAAAAGGAGTAACATAATTTGTAGACATCATTATATTTTTCTATTAGTATTTCAATGTGATATTAATAGTTGAAATATTTGATATAACATAATACTCCATAATATAATATTTATTTTTGTTAGAAAAATGGTTGAGTCAAGCTCCAAATCTCACTTTGATGGAGGTGAGTTTGATCACCTTGTGGTCGTACTCCTTGGCTTGCACGTTTGAGAACGAGGTAGCAAGTGCAAGGAGGTATGAGAGCTTGCGTTTTGGATCAATCCATGAAGTGGTTGATGATGATGATGGCTTGAGGTGGCTTGGTGAAGCCAAGAGTCGAAGATAGGAAGGTCTTGAAGCTTGCTCGAGCAAGCCGAGCAATGAAGACCAAGTCGAGCAATAAGGCTCGATCATTCGAGTAGCTCTGAACTAGTCGCTCGACCCAGTCGAGCAGGGCCGCTCGACCCGAGCGAGGAACAGCTCCCTTGCCAGCGTGTTTCTGTTTTGCAGGATTCTTTTCTTGGGCATTAAGGATCTTTGCTTTGGGCCTTTCTAATAATCTTTAGGGCTATATAAGGGTCTCTAAACATTATTAGAACATAGAGTGAGACATATACAAGATTGAGAGCTAGGGTTTTATACCAAAAGAGTTCTTCCTTGTTTATGTATTTTGAGAGAGTTTGAAGTAAAGCTTCAATCTTTGCTTTAAGAGGGTGTTCTTAAAGCTTGAAGGTGAATCATTAATGTATTGTGGTTTATGTTAATGATAAGATACTTAGTTTGAGGGGGAGGTATCATTAGATACCTCATTAAGATTGTTGTGTTGTCTCTTGTTGCACTGCTCTGTTTTTGGGTGTTCTTTGCATAATAGTTTGTTCTTGTTTCTTCACCATTAGTTTAGCCCATTCACAACAAAAATTAATAAGTCTTTTTTATTAAAAAAAACTGATAATTATTGTGAATTTTATAGCTAGTAATTATTTGCCCTACATTAAAAATAATAAAAATAATAAAATCATATTTAATATATGATCACATTTTACTCATTCGGTACGGTATGAAATATTTCACATAAACTAAAAGTTGACTACCCATTGGGTTGTAGGCTCTAAATTGACTACATCAACGAGTATAGTTCCTCCATCTCGTATCATATTTCATTTGTTTTTACACAAATGTCAAAAAAACTATTTTAATTGTTGATATTTTTAATTGAATATAATAAAAATCATACAAAGTCGACATTTAGATTAAGACGAATCAAACATTTTATTTGTTTATGTTTTAACTTATAGCTAGATTAAAAACATAATACAAACTAATAAGAGTTAATGGTGAATTTATAGTCGCAATAATCAAATTGTAAGATGACAGTGGGACGATAAGAGTATGTAGTTTCAGTTGCCCTTTGCCCTTTGTCGTTACAGGTGTGCACCCTTGAAAATTGCATTCATCTTAAAGCTAATTTACAACATGGACACAATTGTGGATCGGAGTTCTTAAAAATGAGTTTCTTTGTAGAGAAGATGCATCTTCTACGTTAAAGCTCTTTTACTTAATATTATATCACGTTGGGATATGTGATGACAAATCCGGTCAAATGCATGTGGGATCAATTCTAGGTAATTATTAAGATCTTGGACGAGTCTGAAATAATAGGTTCGACTCGAATGAAATAATCAAACTATCGAAGACACGAAAGACATATGAGAAATGATTACAAGATCCCTTAACATAAGTCAAACACATAATTTTAACCGATCAATCCAAAAAGGACCGAAAATACATTAAATGAAAAGATGTTATTGGTAAAATGAATTCTTACTCCAAGTTGGCCACACCTAAAATATATTATTTTGATGTTTAAATTATAATTTAATTTATAAAACTATTTATATAATCTATATTCCATAATGGCTTGAAAGAGCCCTAAACTAAGTTCACCAAACCCAACCGAGCCCAAATTAGGTCTACCAATAATCGGCAAATTGAATTCGAGTTGCCCAAACATATTAAAATTATAAGTTTAGATATGCTTAAGTTGATTATTCATGAGTCATGAGTATGCTTGAGATCAAAGTTTGAGTTGGATGAAGGACTAAGAATCTTTTCGAGTAGAGTTAAAATTTTACTTTATATTGTAGTACATTTGTAAACTTAAATTGATTACCCAATTATGTTTCGAATTAGGATCTCTAGCTTTAGGCTCAATTTGTGCCGGGTCAAATCAAGATTTGGCCATAATTAGACTTGTTTGATGTCATCTCAAATTTAAGACTACATCAAATCATTCAATTCAAGTTGTATTAGGTATCAGTATGAGCTAAATTCAAGTCAATTTAAATGTATCGAATAAAAAAAATATGATTAAAATACCAAACGTAGCTATGAGCTTTTTCTTGTTTGTTCCCATCCCTTATAATTGAAGTCAATATAAAATTATTTAGATTTATTGGCACATTTTAGTGTTGTAAACATCATCAGAAATAAAAGGAAGCCAAAATTGAATGGAATGGTGAACATTTTCTCCAGGGAATGGCCCTCCATTGTTATATTCACGTGACTATGGAAATTCTGCACCGTTGGTTGAGCTTTAAACGTCTATTGTCTTGCCAAGCCTTGTTAAAATCGTACCCTACCGAGCACTCTATACATCATTACATGTGATATTTTATCTCCAACAAAAATATATATGTATAAAAAAAAAAGAATAAATCACTTTCAATCTCTTTTCCTTGCACTTTCTAGTGTTTTTCTTTTAGTTTTTTTATTATTTATTAATGGTTATTTTCATGATGAACTCCTATTAATCAAGATTCACTAATTTATATGAATTATTTTTTTCATTTAAAGTTTTTGGTTTCATGTGGATCACCATTTAGTGTACTTTAGGTAACACGAATTTGTGACATTTTTTAACATCTAGCTTTTTAAAAATATTAGGTATATCATTGATATCTTATGCATCCTAGGCAAAATGAAAGAAATTGACCCTTTCTATACAAACTTTTGTTATAAATTTACAAGTGGTGTTCAATGTCCTATAAGACAACATTGCTAAAATAAACTATATTATAGCATTGGGCCCTATGCAAATATTAATCTTGGCTAAGGTTAGGAACGACCCTGCCACCATTGAAACTAATATATTAGTCCGTGTAGGCAACTCCAATCTTTTAGGAATAAGACTTTAGCATTATTGTTACTGTATTTTTCCATTAACTAGTGTTAAACAATAATTATGTCAGACATGTAGGCAACTCCAATCTTGTATGAGACGGTCTCACTATGAGATATGCCTTATACTTAGTTAGATAGCCCAATAATAAAAAAAATTAGTTATAAATTTCTTATTTTGAGGTTGTGTTAAAGCTAAGAGAAAGAGTGTGTGCGGATATGAATTAATCTAAATAAATTTAGATACTCCATGGTGTTTGTGGAATGTGGACCTTATAAAAACAATAGAGCACAGCTGGAAAATATGTTTCCATATCGCTTTTGTGGGCTCCAACCCCATCAAATTTGACGGCCAAAATCAAATAGAAATCAAATTATGGGCATGGCTTCAATAATGTATTTATTATCTTTTATTTTTTAAATAATTTAAAAAGATGTAATTTTTCTTATCATGATTGTAATAAATATTAAATAATACTCCCTCCGGTCCAGTTTACTAGTCCCATTTCCTTTTTTGGCAATTCCTCTTTACTTGTCCAATTTTCTTTTTTGGATATCTTTTTTTTACCTAAATACCCCCACTTTTCCAATTCCCAATACCCAACTACCACCTTTACAATTAATTTAATCAATTAAAATACCCAACTACCACCTTTTACATGGACCCCACTACTATCTTAAAATCCGTGCCCAGTCAAATGGGACTAGTAAACTGGACCGGAGGGAGTAATAAAGAAGAATGAGGCAGGCACCCTATTGTACGGATTAAGTACTAACCTTCTCTTACAACTTTATTTTTGTTAAATTTTGATGCTCATAGATTGAATGTAGTAATGTTAAGGTTCTCTGGGTATGATTATTAATTTATTATGGTTAGAGTTTAAAATTTAGGGTTTGAATTCTGGGGCAAATGAACGCACATGATTAATTATGATGATGATAGAATTATAATACATTTTTTTAACTATTTTATTCTGTTATACATATTATTTTATCTTGTTATTTATCTGAATTAGGGTTTTGTTGTTCATAACTTCTCAATTTGGATTTAAAATAGTATAACTAATCTTTATTATTGCTGATTTAGGTATAATTTTTGATTAGAATTGAGCATATTGATTTGATGTTTACCTCTATGTTTGGTTTAATTATTAAGGATATATTAGTGTTTTCAAACCTCAACAATTGTGTATATGTCAAAGATCACTCTCATAAAATATGTGAGAAAATCATTCTAGAAGGGAAGATTAGTCAACAATCTGGAAAGGAAAATTTAGTCTAAGATTCCGCGAACAAATGAAGTAAAGTTTTTGGGAAAAAAATAAGAGTGCAACAAAGTGATGAAGAAATAAATTAAAAGTTAGTTATTGAGTGTACCTATAGAATGTAGCTCATACAGGTGTAAATCAAATAAGCTATCTTATAAGTTAGCGGGCATGCACTTGTTAGACTAGGAAGGCTTAGGAAGCACCATTTGGGGAATTGAATGCACCACTAAGAGATGAGATATAGATTTGACACATCAAGGGACGTAAACAACCTTAACAGGCCAAATGATTTTGGGGATTGCTAAAGACAAGGGTTGATGATTCAATTGAACATTCCTTACATCAAATAATAGGCTATAAATACTATAACATTGTCATCAGTACGAGAAATTCAGTTGACAGCTTGTTTTTTTTATAAAACCAAATCAAAATACTGATTTTGTTAATTTTATTTGCGCACATTATATTTGACTTAGTCATTGTTGCGCAAAACTTGCGATTAAGATGCTCTGGTGTAAATTGAAATGCCTCCATTCAGACTCGGGTCACAAAAGACTAATAGAAAAGCTCAACACAATACACACATTGTTTATCCTAACTTTTCTAGTTAGAGATAATTAGAATCTTTTTATTGGATAACATCACATCCATCCAATTAATTTAACTTAAGCTTTCTTATTGCATTTTATAAAGATTTGTATCCATCTTGTGTGGTTGTGTCTCTCTCTCACAAAAATTAAGAGTTAAAGTGTGAACTAGAGACGGTTATGGGTCTAATACCTTAGTAAACTTGCCTTAGACCCACTTTTATTTTTAGGGTCTGGATTTATTTTTTTTAGACTCAACGGATCCAAATATGATTTTGGTTCCAAAAACATAAATGGTCTAGGTTTGGGTTTAGGTATAGGGTCTTAATGCTGAAACCTAATCCAGACCCTCTTTGGGCCCATTCAAGACCCAGACTCATGAAACCCGATATAAACCCGACCTATTATACAACCTAAAATTGATTTTAGATTTGTTCTGAACCCACCTCTATATTTATAGGAATCAATTTAGACTTGTATACTACTCAAAAACCTAGTATTGATGAAACCTTTAAAATGTAAAAAAAATAATTAAGTATGAATAATTAAATCAAGACTCATTTAATACCCTAGACCCACAATCTCGACAGGTCTGAATTTGGGTCTAAAATTTTCAAACCCTAAGAATCTGGGTCTATCATGTATCCACTAAAAATTAATGAAACTGGATCCGAGTCCGAGTTCGATCAAACCTGTCCCAGACCCAAATCATGACCACCCCTAAGTGTGATGGCTGATAGGTTTAAAAAACATCATTTTTTAAAATAGTGTTAGACTAGGAAACTCATTTGAATTTTTTTATTGTAAAAGTCGTCACCTTTTTCATTGCGTTCAATCCTTATATATTGAAATTTCTTAACTTTATTTCTTTAACTTCTCTGTGAAAAAACTCTAATCATCATTACGATGATTCGGTAACCATTGATAATGATTATTAATTTTAGAAAACATTGCTTGTGCTGAAATTTATTTCCCTTTTAGCTTTGCCAACCAAGATTTATCATAATGTCAACGAAATTTTCAATCACTAAAACTCGTATACAACCGCCGTATGCATGCGACTTGTATCTATTGGGCTTTTATTCCCGCCCAATTGCATCTAACCCAACTACAACTCTAAATACTATTCTAACTTGTCTCCTAATTTATGACTCACTTCAACTTTCTGTTTCCTCTCCCTGTTTCTTTTTTTCTCCTCTTTTCTACATTTTTAATATATTTCATATATCTAAATTATAAATTCCATTTCTTAATCTCAACATTTTCAAAGTGCCATTATTGATGGAGGTCGAGCTTTGTCAATGGCCACATCTTTTAATAATTATTTTCAAATATTTGTCACTTTAATTAAGAATAGGTGTGGAGCTTTGTCAATGGAGATGGTGGAGAATAATGGTGAAATCCTTATAATCTTCTTTTTCTTGCTTAGGTAGTGTTTGGCCAAGCTTTTAAAACAACTTCTACAACAAAAAAGCTAAAACTTGGCCAAACACCGTATTTATGAGAAACTGGAACAATTTTAAAAGAAGCTAAAAACAACTTCTATAATGGTCAAGAGGAGAAGCTACAAATCATAACTTCTCCTCCCAACTTCTCAAAAAGCTCTATACTTTTCTCATTTTATGTTAAAAAAATTCATATATTTTCTCCAATTAACTATGAAAATCTTTTTCTTTCCTTTTATTTTTCTTTTTTCATATCGACCACCAAAATTCAAATTTTTTTACTTCATTGTATAATTATTCATTTTTTATCACAACCAACATCCCAATTTTACGCTTATTGAATATTATGCGATCAAATTACATCAAATTTTCATATGTCTTATCTTTAAATTTATTACTACATATTTAAATATGTTTTTCTATATATAGTAAATTGTTAAATTTGGGATTTTTTATTTTCAATTACTTTAGTGTATTTAAATTATTTTTTCTGACATTATAGTGATTATTTTTTAGTGTATGCTATATGTTTTTGGGTATTTCTCTTAAAATCGGCGCTTTGTAACTCGACTAATTTTTAGTGTATGTTATATGTATTTCCATCATATAACAACACTAACTTCAAGTAAACATAGGGGAAAAAAAGCCAAACACACAAATTCATTTTGTTTTCCAAAAACTCCTTTTAAAAATATGAGGCCAAACACATCTGTTTCTAAAAAGTATTTCTCTAGAAACAGTTTCTACAGAATTACTTTTAGGAAACAAAAGTTGATTTTCAAAAGCTAAGCCAAACATACTCTTAGTTTTTTATTTTTCTTCGGCTAATTACAATATTTATCGTCAAATGAAGTTGTAGAGATTAAACTTTATAGTATAAGATGTTAAACTTATACTTTTGGAGAATGAAAATTAAAGCTTAGATTTGGCATTTTAAGCCTTGGAATTGATATTTTATGCCTTGAAATAGGCGTTAAAAACTTTAACTTTGGATATTAAATTCCAGTGTTTATAATAAAAGGAAGGTTAAGACTTTGAATGAATGTTTTAATCATTGGAATAAAAATTGTAAGCCTTGAAATTAAGATTTAAAACGTTGAAGTAGGTTGTTAAACTTAATCCTTTAATTGGAGAAGGAATACTAAAGCTTAAAATGGAGATTTTAATACTTAGAGTGGATGTTTTATTCCTTAAAATAGACATTTAAATCTTTATAGTAAGATGTATAGTTAAGCCTTCAGAAAACGGAAAATTCAGTCTTAAAATTAGTATTCTAAATCTTGAAATGGGCATTTTAATAATTAGAATATGAGTTCTAATCATTGGACCTTAAACTTTGAAATTGACATCGAAAACTTTAAAGTTGAACTGAAATGTAGGGCTGATTGCATGTATACACCCGCCGCACAAAAGAGTTTCTCATTTTCATTTATGTAATTAAACAATGACGGTGAAAGTGAATGAGAGACAGTTAAGGCTTTTTGTTAACTCAAGGCTTGTTGAATGTTCATGCATTTTGTTTGTGTTTTGAATAGTTATTTTTTTTTTATTTTTAATATTTTTAGATTGAGCACATGAGAATTGCTTAAACGAAAATAGTAATTTTCTTTTATCATAATTTAACGAACCTCAAATATCCAGCTCTCCCATCCAAATGACCAAATCAAGCTTAAAAAACAAATTCTTTCTTCTCAAACTAGAAACAGCTGATTGAAGAATGACTTTTCCATAGTCAAATCACTATAAACTATAGCAAAATGACTCGTGAGATATGTAACTCTTTTATTTATTTAATGTTGCAGACGTTTGCTATTAAAAGTCGATTAGAAACCACTTTTTCCCCTCATCTGTCAAGACCGTCACAACTTCAATGAACAAAATCTAAGGCAAGTTCAAAGCCCATCAACTATAAACAAAAAAGTTTTATACCCAAATTGATTATAGCAAAATGACTCGTGAGATATGTAACTCTTATAATCAAGTGTTATACAATACTATAAACAAAAAAGTTTTATACCCAAATCGATTATATAAGCTTCTAATGTAGGGTTATCTGAATCAGAATTGAATCAAGTTAAGTGAGTTGGTATGGGAATTCAAGATATATTCCAACGACTCCCTCGGTTCTCTTTGGTTCTTCAATTTACTTTTTGTATAGTTCCAAAGTAATTTTTAAGCATTAATATCTTTAAATATGCATATCAACAAATTAACATACAAAAATTATTATTCACCTCAAACATAGAACTACATTGAGAAAAGATCTATGATACCTTAATTCAAACTCATAATTTGGTTTGTATAACCATTTAAATGCATTGTCACTAGCTGATTCTGTAATTCCCTATAATTATGTAAAAAACAGCTACAAAACCCTCTCAAGTCATTTTACCTTGAATCTGCCGATGGATATGCACCAAAAACTCAACATAAGAGAGGCCCATCGGGCTTTTATCTTCCACCATATATGAGAAGAACAACATTCCTGAAGTGTCAAACAGACAGAACCGTCAAAACAAGCCAAAATTATTTTAGTAAAATTCTTTATTGAATACAAAATCATAGCTGTTATGTTTAGCGCAAGTATTTCTTTACCAACCGTTGGCTATCCCATTATCATATACGGTAAAAACCGACCCATATATTAGATGACATTTCAAGTAGCTACGACGTGTGTACATATCGGCTCACAGCCTTACACCCTCAGCATAATTATATATGTTAAAAAAAACCGTTTTTGTGTTAAATGTTTTAATTAAGCATCAACCATTTCAAGCTGCATAGGTGAGAGTCACTTAATAGCATTAGACTAATAAATGTTAACTTAGGCATCGATCTTGGTACCAACAAAAGAGAGATGTTAATTTGTCAAGGACGACATGGAAGGACAATGAGGAGAATAAAGTCATGTAGCCAGTCACACACATGTGGTTAGACTAGACATGCCAAACATTTCACATAGCCAGGTTAGACTAGGGATAATGAGTCGGATTCTAATCAATTTTGCATATTCCGAATTTGCTCCAAACAAATGCCATACTTTATTTTCAACTACGACTAAGACGACTCAAATATATGTACATTGACTTTGATCCGACTTGGACTCTCGAACCTCCGGTGGAGTTAGATTATGAAACATTTTTTTGAGAATCAAATTCGTTTAATACGCAAATTCACAACAATAATGTCTATTGAATAGGCTACTTAACAAAAATATTTGACCATTTCATGTCTTGTTGCTCACAACTACATATCTTATTTCTATATTTCCTTTTATGCTAGTTATAATCCTATGTAGCTCTCAACGGACTGCATGGGACAAAAAGCTAATTAACTATTAATTAGACAAAGAATGAATAACAAGATTGGATCATATAAAAAAGAATAATACCCCATTTTGTTGAATGCAAGCGAGGAAAACAAATTAAGATGATTTTTAAGAAAAACTTGCAGTAAAGAGGTAATAAGATTCAAAGCGTTCAACGAGGTTACCTAAAGCATCGCCTTTCCTGCACAACCTGAAGCTGCAGAAGCATAAGGATTAAAAACACCAATTTTAGATCATACAATTAAGTGTAAAACAAGATTCCTATGATATTTGAAAGATCTAAAAAGATATCCATAAACAGGCATACCGGAGATAGGAACACCGTTGTCGTCTTATCTCATTTACTATCTCATTTAACTTCTTGGATAGTGGATTGTCAAATTGCTGCAACACAAACTAAAGAAGAAATAGAGTCAGTAAGATATACTGGTCAAAATATTAAAATTTCCTCATACAAGAATCAATATAGATCACCACAAGAACTTATCAGAGTGGTACAAACATAGGAGAAAATATTATTATTACATTAACAAAACACACCGGTATTCCCTCTGTCCCTTTAGCTTACTACTGAAAGTGACATTTCCCCTCACAAGTCACTTTAAGTAGCAAACTCAAAGAGGCAGAGGAGTATTAATGATGCTACATTTACTTTATATCCTCATACAAAATCAATAAAGATCACCACAAGAACTTATCAGAGTGGTCGAGACATAGGAGAAATTGTTATTATTACATTAACAAAATAAACAAGTACTCCCTCTGTCCATTTAGATTGCTACTGAAAGTGACATTTCCTCTCACAACATGTCACTTTCAGCAGCAAACTCAAAGGGGCGGAGGAGTATTAATGATGCTACATTTACTTTATATCCTCTCTTTGGATTAATAATATAACAATTCCAAGTAGAAATTACTTGTCCTGTACTCCCAATTTTCTACATCGAGGTTTTAATGAGAGTGCTTTTTAACCAATGTAACAAATTGAGAGGAGTACATGAAAAAACCTATCAAATCAACTCAAATTAAAAGATGAAAATAATATACCTGAATTGGTACTTCGTCAATTGAGGTTGTACCAAACACAGATTGTAAAATACTAGGATCCACAGAATTCCCAACATAGACCAAGGCATCCTCCCCATTCTCAAGAAGATAAATCCCTTCATCATTCACATGCTCACTAGAGAGCGGGATGACAAAAGGAATTATGGAACTGTCTGACTCCTACATAATTCAATTTAATAAAAATTCACAATGATTGCATATGAAATTGTTAACATTCTGTTACACGCCAATTCTCTATTATAAATAGTATGTTATTAATAAATAAAGGCAGAAAGAAATTTAAATATTCCAAATTGAATTATGATTTTTTTCCAATTCAATCCTTTCATTCTTGAATTATAAAAATCAAGGAGAAAGTAAGAAAGTTTTATATGTATATAATGTCACTGGAAAACAAAAACACAAAAACTTGTGTGAGACGCATCTTATTGGGCCGGCCCAATTATACTTTTTTTTAACCGATTTCACAAATTAAAATGTCAATTTCAAGAGTTAAATGACTAATTTTAAGACTTAAAAGACCAATTTCAAGAATTTGAAATTCGCATTTTAAGACATGCAATTTGACAACTTTAAGACTTAAAAGGTTCATTTTGATACTTAAAAAAACCAATTTTAAGACTAAAAAGATCAATAGCAGGACATTAAATTCGTATTTCAGCTTTATAATAATATGATTTCTCAAACATTAAAGTTGATATTAAAAACATTTAAATTGACAAGTCTCAAAATAGGATTTTTAAATTTTGAAATAAGTCTTGAAATTAGTATGTCAGAATATTTTTTAAAAAGTTATCGGGCCTAGGCTAGTTGCACGTCTAAGGCCGTCTCACAGGAGAGTTACTGAAACAAAGAAATAATGAAAAGATATCACTCATACCCTGGATACAAGATCATGCACAGAGAACATCCTAGGATACACCAGTGGGACTGCCAACGAAGTAGACACGGAAGAAGCATAGTTTAACCAGAAGGAGCGATCGTCTACACGCCCATCATTCCGCAACCCAATGCTTTTGATTAATGCTGAAAAGCAACATTCCCGAGCGCAAATAGCATCATACACATTTGGCCAAGTACTGTAAGCATCATGTTTACATGATGGGATTTCTAATTTTATATGACGTAAGAGGAGCGTAAAAAATTACCTAAAGTATACAGAGGCAAAAGCTTGAGTGCCTCTGGAAGAATAAGCTGGCCAGCTGATGATGCAGATAAATTTGAGCAGAACTTTCTATAAGAATGCAGAATGTTGACACAATGATTTGTCACCTGCTCCCTGATATGCAACAGTGGAGTGGTCGGAACTCCAACAGCAGCTTAAATAACCATACAAAAAATAATGGTTCATTATCTTTGACAAACATTTAAGAGAACATTTGTGAACAATACAACACGTCAATAATAGACCTGATCACATGAATCATATATCATATAGCGCTGCGGTTTGATAACATTGAGCATACCTTGCTTCATGAAACATGCAAATTGAGTATCTAAGTCAGCTGAGCGAAACAGGTTACTCAAAACGCTTGTGCATTGAAGAGAAAGGGTGCTAACACGAATTCTTCGTTGCCCATAAACAGTGGTGTAGAGAAGTGCACACTACATTGATAAAAACACAAATAATCACATTTACTGATTTTAATAGAGAGAAAAGTAAACAATTTAACACCGTAAACTAAAATTGCGAGAAATCAATTCATAATCTGAGTACACATATGATCAGAGAAGTTCGTTTTGGGAATCAGTATCATTCTATTCTGTCATCATCTAACCTGGAAAGCACATTCTGCGCCATCTTGTAGTTTATCATCATGTTTAAGAGATACCATGAGAGCCTTGTCACAGTCAATCTGCATTAACAAAGAAGCTCAGGTGAAGAACTGAACATTCAAATAGTGAGGAAAGGGCAAAAGAGGCTGCAGAAAGCAGAAATCAGAAAGCAGTCAATCTTGTAGGTTTTCTTCTTTTTTAAATTACTACTGGGGTTTTTCTGAGGATTGATCATCTTTCTCGAGCTGAGGGACTCTTTGGCCGCACTCATGCAACACCTCTAAGTATAAAAACATGTTCTTACAAAAAAGAACCATTTCTCGCTGAAAAATTAATTAATGGAAAAAAGCCCAAATATTCCAAAAAGGAACGCCAATTGCTGTTATTCAATTTACACAAATGAAAACGTGACATAAAGCATTCTGAAACAATATGAAGACATAGGAAGACCAGAAGATAGTATATAAGATCAAAAGATTTGCTCAATGGATAGCAGATTCTCCACAGGTGTTCAGACAGTCACATTAGCTAGCAGTTTAATTTCTTAAAAAGATGCACAAGGACATAGTTTCACTAGGCATGCATAGTAGCAAAAGAAAAAACATAATATGATAAGGGGTGATGGGAATTTTAACATATAAACATCTAATACATGATGTGCTTTATTATCGTGTCATAAAGATGTAAATTGAACCTAATTTACTACTCCCTCCCGTTCCTTAATGTTGTTCTCATTTGACATTTTGGGTGATGTGATTAAGACTTTTTCTATTAAATCACAAATATGGGACATGAATAAACTTGTTCATGCTCAATATCATATTTTAATAATGTTCATGTTCCCACACATTTATAAACTTCATTTTAACATTTTTATACTCCATTGCTTTATGGTCCCTATATTTTTCCACCAACTATATTTTAATATTTTTATAATGCTTATGATCCTCATTTTTCCTGCATCAAATTTATTATTTAATAAAATAATATATTCACCATCTAACGGATTCTATACCTATCTAGACTGGGAACAAAAAGGTAAGTAATATATGAGATCAAAGGTATCCCACTATGTTCCCCAATTTAAATAAAAATCTAATGATATTATACCACTGGGATATCCTATTTATGTGAATATTTCATGCAAGTAATTATTCATGAATTTGATCAGAAACATTTCAAGGTTTGTAGTTCGATTAAGGGTACGCCTATATACATCTAACACCCCTATCCCCACCTAGGTGGAGCCCCTTGATGGAATTGGGGTGATGGAATATAATGTAAAAAAACTCTTCAAAGTTTCATCTATCATACGATATGATCATTTCTTCTTTAGAAAACTAACACCACATTTGTGCTTCTATGTAAGATACAACATCTCTTCCCAAAAAAGAAAAGTTTTAGAAAAGATACAAACCGCCGGAAGATCCACATCAGTTGGAATACGTTTGCAGAAATTTCCTGAGTACTCTTGAACTTGTATACCCTACAAAAATTTATTGATCACAACGAAAAATTTTAATAGATGCTCATTGTGTACCATAGACATGGACCTCATCATGGGCATGATTTAGGTCTTATAACAGGTTTACAATAAGCAAGTGTAGAAGCACCAAGTGTGACATACCTGGCTGCACCTTACACGCATAACTGCTTCTAAACCTTGTGGTCTAGTCACATTCCATCTAAGATCATTGTAAAGCTTGGCTGTATCAGAGACAGCTGAGAAGGGATGGTAGTAATACACCTGAAAATGGGTAGGAGAAAATGAAAGCAAGTTATATCACAAGAAAATTATACATCATGTAAATGTAGAATACAACTTAAAATTGACAAAAAAAGGTGTGCTTAATGGAATATCCATGTCACAAATCAGAGAATTGATAGAATAAATTTTGATATATTTTTGATACTAAATACTCACGACTGATTGCATGAATGACCTCTAAAACAAGATTATATGATTTTTCTGGAAATGACCTTTAAGTAAGTGTAAAGCCATTTTGAGACTAGTTGCATTTAAATAGGCACTGATTTACCATAAAAAAAACGTCAAAGAGATGTAGGCTCAAGAAACTACAAAAGAACTTACGAACCAATCAAAACAAAGATGATATACTACAATTTTGTAAATTAAACTGTTGACCATCTACATGTGCCTACAGGGAAGCAATTAAACCCATCAACAAAGACACAGAATAAACCCAAAATGGAAAAGCTTTTCTCAAAGATAGTGTATCATATCCACCATAGAATAAATGTACAACATTTCATAGAGAGACACTTATGCCTCTCGCCTAAACCACCGTAAATTTGTAATTGCAGATACCCCAAAAGAGGACACATAGTTTAATATATTCTACATTTCCCCTCCAATAGCACAAAGATAAAACCTACAATGCAGAAAGAGACTACTTCCTCTATGTGCTACTTACGTATTAGAGGACATAAAGTACACAAAGTAGATATATGAAGCCTCCAAACATATAGTTCTTCAAGAGCAGTAAATTTGTAGAGATAGTAACCAGGAGCGGATCAGACGTTTTGGGGGCCTTGGTTATTTTTCAACAATTTTAAAAAATGGGGCTCCTTCAAAAATTGTTTTTGATGCGTTACACTAAAATCACTATGTGATACACCCAAGAGTGATGAGTTTTCAATGAAATGCAGAGTTAGTGAGTAAGAGAGATGAAAGAGAAGGTCTAGGACCCTCAAATGGTAGAGTAACAATGAAGAAGTTGAGTAAAAACAGAGGATAAACAAAAGAACAATCAAACAACAAGCACAAAGTGTTTATGAGGTATCTAATGATACCCCTCAAAAGATGATTACTTTCATTAATGGAATCAACATTACATCAATGACTAACCAAACTCACTTGAGAACAGCCTCTCAAGATAGTGAATCCATTCAACAATGGATTTCACCCCTAAACTAACACAAAGAAGAAGACTCTTTTCATTCTCAAACCCTAGCTTTCTCTCTGTGTAGTCTCTCCTCTTACTTCTAATGGTGTTCTATGCTCTCTTTTATAGGCATATAACATATTAGAAGCCCTAGCACAAAAGCCCTAAAGGCCCACACAAACAAAACATTCAAACAGAAACCGAAAAAATCACGTGCTGTAGCCCGCTCGATCGGCCGCTCGACCAAGCCCCATTCGCTCAACCGGGTCGAGCGGACCCCTCTGAAGCTTCTGTCTTGATCAACAACATTGGCTCGACTCGAGCATGCCCAGCTCGACAAGTCGAGCGGCTTCACAGCCTCACAATCATCATCTCCTCTTTGCCTTTGGTCTTCGTCGTACCCTCATCGCGGCACTCTGATGACCCTTCACAGTGAGATTTGGGTCTTGCTCTAACAATCTCCCCCTCAAGCCCAAATTTACCTCCTTCAACATGTGACACCACTCTTGGTGTCCCAACCAACACATCAACATAGAATTTGGGTCTTGGCTCCCCCTCAAGACCAAACCCATCATCAACCTTCTTTGTGCACCACCTATCATTGTGGCTACCATCAACAATTATCACTCTCCTTAGTGACTTGAGTCTTGCACCACTCTCAATATGATGCAAATCTCCACTCATTAGCAACACATGCCCATGGTTACCCATCACACCCTTCAAGTGCACCAAGCACCCCTTTGCCACCTTCAAGACTCCATCACTTGGGAGTCTTCATGGTGTACCCAATCTTCTCTAATCTCCTCAATGAGATTAGATTCCTCATCATCTTAGGAATGTATCTCACACCCCAAGCTTCCTCACTATGCCATTGTGCAGTCTCAAATGCACCTCACCAATGGCCTCAATCACAACTTCCTCACCACTAGGTAAGGTCACCCTCTCATGCTCACAAGCCATCACTCTTGTAAACAAACTCTTTCCTTAAAAATATGATATGGATGTACGGAGTCAAACACCCAATCACCATCATCATCACACTTGGCCAATAGCACATGACCATCCTCATCATCACCCTTGGTCTTCTTCACAAGACCCTCATCATCAAGGTTTGGGAGCTCACTCTCCTCTACAACCCCTTTCTTCAAAGTTGTTGCCTTTCTCACTTTCTCAAGTGGAAGTTCCCTCTTCTTCCCTTTGAGCTTCTCACCATCACCAACCTCCATAGTTGGCTTCTTCATCTCCCTCAAAAGCTTCAAGCTTTTAAGGTCCTTCTTCAACTTGTTGCAAGTGTATTGAATATGGTCTCTCTTGTGGCAATGGAAGCACACCTTATCCCCATAATCAACCCTTGCCTTCTTGACTCCGATTTCCCTCTCTTTTGATGGATTTCTCTTAATGACCTTACCATCTCCCAAAGATGAAGTATCATCAACCTTCATACCAACCCCCATGGATGGTACTTCAACAACAATGCTACTACACCTAGTAGCTCCCTCAAGTTTTTCAACTCTCAACAACAAAGACCCCTCAAATGGTAGAGTAATAATGAAGAAGTTGCGTAAAAACAGAGGATAAACAAAAGAACAACCAAACAACAAGCACAAAGTGTTTATGAGATATCTAATGATACCTCCCCCTCAAAACATGATTACTTTCATTAATGGAATCAACATTACATCAATGACTAACCAAACTCACTTGAGAACAACCTCTTAAGACAGTGAATCCATTCAACAATGGATTACACCCCTAAACTAACACAAAGAAGAAGACCCTTTTGGTTCTCAAACCCTAGCTTTCTCTCTTGTGTAAACTCTCCTCTTACTTCTAATGGTGTTCTATGCACTCTTTTATAGGCATATAACATATTAGAATCCCTAGCACAAAAGCCCTAAAGGCCCACACAAACAAAACATTAAAACATAAACTGCAAAAATCACGTGTTTTAGCCCGCTCGACCGGCCGCTCGACCAAGCCCCATTCGCTCGACCAGGTCGAGCGGACCCCTCTGAAGCTTCCGTCTTGATCAGCAACATTGGCTCGACTCGAGCATGCCCAGCTCGACAGGTCGAGCGGCTTCACAGCCTCACAATCATATCTTCTTTGCCTTTGCTCTTCGTCGTACCCTCATCACGACACTCCGATGACCCTTCATATGAGTGAGATTTGGGTCTTGCTCTAACAAGAGATAAGAGAGAGAATGTCATGAAATATTAGGGGCAAGTTTCGAGTACTGCCTACTCCAATTTTATTCCAAATACTTCATAATCCTTTCAATTACAAAATGGTCTCTATTTATACAGTGAACAACCCATTAACGACCGGCTACTGCCTACGCCTGTCACCAAGACTTAAACTACTGAATTATCTTTTCTTTACATGTGTCATTTATTCTTTACATGTGTCATTTATTGTTGTTTCCTTCCTCTTCCTATAATATGTCTTAAGAGTTGTCCCCTTATCTGCTTCTCCCCCTCCCCCTAATGTATAAGGTATGACACACTATGAAGTTGCATTATAGAATCAACTTAAACATTGATAGTGTTCTAAGAAATCCTTAAAATCAAACATTATTTCCAGCTAAAATGAATAAAGAAAATGTTACTGTTGTATTCATACTGCAAATCTCATGTGGCTTAAGACAATTCAATCCTCTCTCTCAAAATTTCGACCACTTCCTATTATTCCATGACATTCGATTCTAACATCAAAAAGCACACAACTGATTTCTATACCATCCTATAAAAACAAAAAGTTAATTTCACAAGACTAATTAGAACACCTAAAAAATTTCCTAACCAAATTCTTAAAGAATATTATAAACATGGAGTAAATTCGAGGCCATATCATAGCATAACACTATTCTATAACAAATTATGAACTAATTCTTTTAGAAAATAGCATTCTTTAAAAAAATTCACAAATTGTTGTGAGAGACAGTCTCTTTGAGAGACATATCCATTTGGGCCTGCCAATATATTATTAGAAAAAAAATTTAACTTTAAAACAAACGCGAGTTTTATCATATTTGAAGTCGTGGTTTTAAACTATTAAAGCTGGTATTTTAACCTATTTGAGTTGGTGTTTTAACCTATTAAAGTTGATATGTTAATCTATTTGGATTTGGTGTTTTAACCTGTTAAGTTGTTAATCCATTAAAGTTGATATTTTAACCTGTTAAAGTTGGTATTTTAACCTGTTTAAGTTGATATTTAAACCTATTTGAGTTGGTCATTTAATATATTAAAGTTGGTATTTTAACCTATTCGGAGTGGTGTACCTGTTATGTTAACATATTGAAGTTGGTATTTTAACTTGTTGAAGTTGGTATTTTATCCTCTCAAAGTTAGTATTCTAACCTGTCTAAGTTGGTATTTATGCTGCTTAAGTTGTTATTTTGACTTAATTAAGTTGGTGTTTGAACCTCTTGAAAATCGTATTTGACGTATTAAAGTTGGTGTTTTAACCTGTTGAAGTTGGTGATTTATAACCAACTACTACATGTTAAAACACCAATTCCAATAGGTGACAACTTAACAGGTTAAAACAACAACTTAATAGGTTAAAACACCAACTCACAATACCAATTTTAATAGGTTTTTATACTAACTCAAATCGGTTAACATACTAACTTTGATAGATTAAAACATCCACTTCAAATAGGTAAAAGTGGATTATAGCGCACGCGTTTGTTTTTAAGTTTTTCTTTCTTTTAAAATTGTAAATTGTTAGTGCGTTGGGCCAAGAGAGTCGTCTCTATGAAAAAATTATATTTTTTAGTTACACGACAACATCCATTATAAAACCCTTTAATCTACCGTTTTGGTGATTATCTGCTCACTGAACACATTAAGACAACTCAACCCCAACATGGATAGATTGTATTCATATATTAGTCTTTATGAATGTTCATATCCTACTTTTATACAAAATATGAGAAAAGATTAGATATACTCCTTTACCCTTACTATTTACCCCTATTGACACGAAGATTAAGAAGTTTGATATAGTAGGGCAAACTGGTGAGGTTATTTAGAAATAAGAGAGAATATAGAGAGCAAAAGTGGTGCAATCATGTCCCAAAATAGAAATGAGACAAAATTAGTGAGACAAACTAAAATAAAAATGGGGCAAATTGAGAGGGACGAAAGGAGTAACCTTTAACCAAAAGAATAATTTACAAAGCACATCTTTTTCTAGTAGCAAATTCATGAAGCGATGACACTGATGCATGCAATAACACCATTGCAATGCTACTCCTTTGACTGATACTGAGAATCTACGAAATTCTATACCATTAAGTATGGTTTTTCTTCATCTTTATTCCTCTTCCCTTCTTTCATTTTCCTTCTTTTTTTCCTAGGTTCAATGTGTTTTGTTTTATGATTATTAACTTTTCTACAAGATTTTGGGTTGTCTAGGGCCCAAAAGCTAGCGACTTTACCTACGCCTAGAGCGTTAGGGTATTGGAGCACCCCACACATTTCAAAGCTATAGCCTTACATAGAGGTGTTCATTCGGGTGATCGGGTCGGTTTCGGACGGGTGTCATTCGGTTCGGTTGTTTTTCGGATCGATTATTTTTCGGATGCATGTTCTGACGGGTCACGCTCGGGTCGAGTCGGTTAGTCACGGTTCGGTTGAAGATCGATTGTTCGAGCTGTCGGGTTAGCATCAGTTCGGTGTCGGTTAAAGTTCGTGTCAAGATTCAATCGGTCTCGGGTTGTCATCGGTTAATAATTGGTTCGGTTTTACCGGGTACAGATCGAGTTCGGGTATTTTTTCAAGTAGAATTTGGCTACGAATTACTAATTACTATCGATCGAGTCAGTATCAGATTAAGTTGTTAGTCATTTTTGTATTGATGATAAGGTTTCCTTTACTGAAAGCAAAATAAATAGTTTAAATACAAATCAATTAGTGATCGTTATTACATTGTTACTTTTACTTGTTTGATCGAAAATTAAATATATGAAACCATGTATTCGTAAAATTTATTTTATTAAAATATTTATCACTTTATTAAAATAAATAATAAGACAATTGAATATGAGACGATCATACTTATATGTTAAAAACTTGTTCAGGTTTACACAAGTTCGATCTAAACTCCTTCGGGTTAAGTCGGTTTTAGCCGGATCGAGCTCGGTTTCGAGCATGATTCGGGTCGGATATGACTCGGGTCGGTCATCATTAGGTTCGGGTAATCTCGGTTAACGATTATGCATCGGTTTAAAAAATCGGTTACAGCTCGGGTTCAGTTTTCCCATTTTCGATTGTCAACCGGTTCGGGTATAACTTCAGGTCGGGTAATGTCGGTTCGATAAACCTGAAAAAGGAACACATTTTCGGGTCGGTTTACTTTCGATTTCGGGTCGGATTTTCGGGTCGGGTCACTTTTGAACAGCTCTAGCCTTACATTTCCCAAACTTTGTTTTTAGCACTTATTATCCTCATACTTTACCACCAACTATATATTTTGTAAAATGATATTCCTACTATTCAT
This sequence comes from Amaranthus cruentus, assembly GCA_019425755.1. NCBI lineage: Eukaryota > Viridiplantae > Streptophyta > Magnoliopsida > Caryophyllales > Amaranthaceae > Amaranthus > Amaranthus cruentus. The sequence continues at coordinate 18,644,810 of CM033459.1, forward strand.
CTCATATAAGATTTTTCAATTTTACCCAATGAGATACCATACATCCAATTCCAAAGATTATAATGAGTCAAAATTACCTTATGCAAAACGGCTTAGTACCAACATAATCCTAAATAAGAAAGGCATAAATGTGATCAACTAGATGAATATAGTACAACAACAATGCCAGAACCTTAATTCCAAGTTATGTTATTGGTTGTTGGCTACATGAACCAAAACAAATCAACGTATAAGATCATCTATAATGGTTCACCTTTTCAATTTGTTATGATCTTACAACACCAATTGGACCTTAATCTTATTTGCCCTCTACATCTAAGTCAATTTCGACATATTACAACCTCAGGTATAGCCATGGCCATCTACATTAATTTAGAGATGATCGCCTATATTAATATACATATCTTATATACAAGAAACTAGATAGCAACAGCCTCCACTAAAAATAAGTGGTAAACAGTATAACTGGAAAAAAAAAAAAAAGTGTGTAGTTTCATATGGCATATGAAAGTAAAACCTAAACCCAAAAAATAGTTATCAATAAATACCTGTCCTCCAGTAGTCCTTGAAACAACAGAGATGGAAGCAATGTCTACATAGGATTGGGTGGTGATGAATAAATCCACACAAACCTAAACAACCACCAGTTTAAGAATCAATTATCAAGTGAGCTAATGTTCAAAGAGAGCTTCAACAAGTAATCATTGAAAATATCCCAAAAGAAATTCTTGAATTTACCAAAACAACGAAGGATTTTGAGTTTACCTGAAACTCAGCAAATTCAATTGCAAATTCTTTGAACGTCTTATCAGCAGGCTGGAGTAATCTTTGGGCTTCCTGCAAATAAGGGGATAGTTTAACCAAGAAAGTGGTGAAATTATACAAAGAATAGTAATGAAAGCCATAGTTGGAACCAATAAAACAATCACAAATTACAATTAACAATAACTATATGAACAATCACAAGAAGCAAAAACAATAATGAATGTAGATAAGGACTTTTGTAGTAACTTGAAACACTATACAACAACCACAATGTCGGAGCCCTAATCCCAATAGATTGGAGTCGGATACATGAATCAATATATCAATTCCAATGGTCGTCCACATGAATTTTTCTTCACCATTTTCATTTTAATTTTCACTATCTCAATTTGTAAGTTTAGATCTTTCACATTCTTTTCCACTCATGTCCTCCAGGTCATCTTCGGTCTTCCTCGCCCTCATTTTAAATCTCTTGAGCGTCAACTTTCTATTTTTCGTATTAGTTCGATGATACCTCATGTTTGCACATATCCAAACCATCTTACACAATTCTCTTTCATCTTTTCTCAATAATGCAACTCCTAAATCTTTCGTATATCTTCGTTTCAAATGTTATCCCTTAAGGTATGACACTCATCCATCTAAGTATTCACATTTTTGCTATTCTCATCAGCCTACTATAATCCTTGCTATAATCCCTACATTTGGATCCATCTAGTAGTGTTTGTCTAATGATTGTTCGATAAAAAGGGTCAATTAGCTTTAAGGGCACAGACGATCATATAATATTCCAATAGTCGCTCTTCGTTTTTGCTACTCTCAATTAATTCTATGAGTCACATCTTGTTGAATATGCCCACTAATCTAAAAAATGGACCATTAATCTAAAATATGGACCCAAGGTATTTAAAGCATTCACTTGGAGGGATCTCTCTTTTCTAATTTATAGTGCCTCTCGTTATGAACCCTCAAAACATTATATTAATTTCTTTATTTATCTCCTTAACTATTCCCTGAGAATATGGTGCTAATTAGGCTTGTTAACTAAATAAGCTAAGGTCCTTAAAGCAGAAAATGAGGGAATGAAATTGCCTTTACTCTAAACCCCAACCTCTCAAAGAGGTTAAACACAACCATTATTGGGGATAAAGCTCTAACTAGAAGCATTGGTTTCTGATCAATGTTACCAGGGTTGCGGAACAATTCTACCATAATTGAGGTATAATTTGGGATCGATAACTAAATAAAATAACTAAATAATTTAAAATTAAGAATCCCAGAAAATAAATACAAAAAATTCTTTAAAATGAAATAAATATTTAATAAAATAAAGAAAAAAAATAGAAGTTCGAGTTAAAAAAAGAAAAAGATAACTTAAGCAAAAGAAAAAGGAAAAGAAAGAAAAAAAAATGATCACATAGACATAGTAGTAGGATGTCGACAACCACTAAAAAAAAGCTAACTTAAGAAAAATTGAGAAAAAATAAAAAGGTAAAAGAAAATTATAAAAGTACAAGTAGATGTCGTCATGATACCCTATCTTCTTCCTCACAGCCACACATGCATGTCTTCGTTCTCTTCTTTGTCTCGACATCTTCTCATTTGTTTTCCTCTTTTCTCTTTTTAATTACTTCTTTAATCTCTATCTTCAAATTTTCTATTTGATGTTTAGGTCAACCATATAACGTCTAAATCATTAACCCCAACGATCCATATCGCCAATGACTTCCAAATCGTGTCGAACGACCCGAATTGCAGCTCACCACCTACTTAAGCGACCCCAGTGTTAGATTTTGAACCCCACATCTCTGTTTAAGCTATAAACACAACCCAACAAAGGTAGTATCCCCAACCAAGCGCCCAAAAGCTTAATTTTATCAACATAATTCCACCAAAATATAAGAGTGATAAGAAAAATGAGCTAAATTCTCATTTCAGGCATAAAAGATTCGGAAAAAATAAATTCAATTGACATTCTGAAAAGTTAACGGTGTAAGATGGATAAAAGAACATATATGAAGCCACGAATGTTATAGGTTGCAACTATCAGACATGCATTACTACTATGCACAAATCAGGTTATAAATAAAAGCCAATGGTGGTGTCCTTTTGCAGACAAACAAAAGTGTCAGCAAAAACAAGCAATTTACAACAGTGGAACGAACAAAAATCATATTACAAACAAATCACTAATAATACTACATTTTTGCCACACAATGCCACACAACAAGCCTACGACACCAAACATAAATTCTACTGTTGAAGCATGCCGCGAGCTAGCCAACCAAAAACATAATAAACCTCTTTCTAAAACACTGCTAGACTAATCAACTCCACTATAATATGAAAGTTAAAATTATGATCTCACACATTAACCAAATCCTACCATCTAATAGAACCTTTAATGAGCTAGATGCTTTCATTGGACCTGAGGTAATATATGGAAGCCAAGAGCTCTCAATTAATGATAGTAAAGCTTCAAATAGAACGACAAATTTCAAGTCTTTCCTGAACATTCAATGGGTTCTACCTACTATGCACCTGTCTTGAATTGGTTCAAAGGGTCCAAGGGCATTATCGACATTTCATATTAATTACTGTTTGTACTTTGTAATTAAAATAGGTGTTATCTTTTAATTGTCTTTTGGGGGCTTAGGCTATATATAGAGCCACCCTTGTAAAAATTCTTTAGCTTTTGATTAGTGATTAATAAAGGAAGTGTCCTTTTTGTGAGTTATTGGGCAGACTCGAAGTGTCCATCTATCGATTTCGATAACGGGTCGAGGTCGATCTATTACAGCACCTTCCCCTCCTTAATTTGATCATACCAATCTACTAACCCCTTTTTGAATAAACCTATCATGTTAGAAAGCTTAGTGCTGGAATTCTAGCGTTAATATCTAAACTGCCACTGGAGCATCCAAATTCTGTTAATTTATGCTAGTCCAAGAGACTTGTTTTCTTCACCTTAATTAATGAACTTCCTAGTATTTTAATTCCAATCATATTTGATCAAACCGCACATATCATACCAAAGACCACACCAGACTTGATCTGGTCACCTCAATTTTGAGAAGCAGAGAACATAGCTATTAAGATACCAGAAAATAAAACTATGCAAGAGAAAAATAATTATGTTATTAGAAACAAGATCATAAATATTGCTGAAAGTTACCTTCTCAACAGAAGTATTAGATACACCTTCTGCCACCCTAGCAGAAAGTGCACCAATGCCAACTGATGGTAACACTGCAAAGAAATTCTCAACACATCAATAAGCTAAAAATATATAATTCAAGAAGAACAAAGGTATCAAGAGAATGTCTACACAGAAAATCCTATTTACATATAGTTAAACAACGCAAACAGCTTAATATATTAAGTACATGTTTGCTAAGAGTACTCCAAGACAAATTTATGTCTAATACTCACATCAACACAAGCACTGCTAGAAATTGTTAGGTAATCAAATTTAGGCAGTTCTGGCCCTTTCTTCGATCGCACCATACTCTTATTAGTCAAAGGACAAACAATGTCTTATATACAGTTGATGCTTATCCTTTAAATCAAAGTAACCAACAACTGTAGAAATATGCCTAGGAAAAACGCAACACACATTGCATGGACAAACATAGGACATTGACAGAGTCCAAATAAATAGGGTTACAAATAGTGAGAGGAAAACCAAATCTCAATGCATGGATAGGATTCGAGACTTACCTGATTGAAAAACCAAAAGTTTTCCACCGGTACTCTTCATTGCCAAAAATGCAGCCTGAAACAAGAAGAGGCATAACTTACAACCCCAAGAACAACCATTAATTTATATTTCAAAAGAAATTCCGAAGATATGATATTGTAGACTCTTTTTATCACAATGAGATGTATTCATCCTTGGTAGAATTACTTGTGAAGGCAAGTGAATATATTTGCCGTAGAAAAGCAGGGTTAGCATTAGATAGAGAAGTGTGTGCAAAAAAATCTTGAATTAATTCTAAATAAGCCAGTTTTGGGAGAAATGCAACTACAACAAAAATCCATGTAAAGATAAAAAAATAAACATGTTGCTAAAAGGAAGAATGGAACAGTATGGAGAGTATTGAAAATAATTTATTTTACTAACTTTGTAGAGTTTTCTAGATTAGGGCCAAGTCTTCTGGAACAGAAATTCGTGGTTTATCTGTACATACCGTACACATAAACTTTGCAATAAAAGTACGCCTTTCCCACTACTCTTCCTTCTCTTTGCTACAAACTGAGTTCTCATATCACGATTAATCCACTCAATTGAACACATTTAACTACAGCCCTCCTTTTCTATATGGGTGACCCCGACAAGAACAACAACATTCCATTACCCCAATGCCATTAAGTAGCTCCCACGTAGGATAGGGTTTTCGGGCTCAGATGTAAGCAACCTTACCCTAGTCCTTGATTACACTAACAAAACACTTGTTTCCGATTAACCCTTGGTAGCTGACATCATGTTCAACTTCTCTTTAATACAAATATTACCAATAACCTTTAAGTTTGGAAAATTTGACAAGATTTTAGATAAATGTCCTATATTTTAGTAAGTACAAAAAACTTTCTTAAAAGAGGTAATTAATTTAAATAAATTGTGAGAATGGACATCAAGAAATGAACGTTGGAATCCAATGTACATAAATTAGAATCTTCAATTGTTCCAACAAGAAAAAAATCAAATCTACCCATGTATCTGCTATTAAACTAATCAAAACTTCTTGGAACATCAAGTAAACATCATTAGATGTATGACACCAACCTTCATTGCTGCACCAAGAGCTGAATCTGCCGTTTTATTAGTCTCAAACATGGTTGGAATGCTTTCCAACAATAACTCCACATGCTGACGACACTGAGATCAATGAGGAAATGCCAAATTTAGGTCAACAGTAACATTAATTGGAATAGTGACATAATGACTTGATCAATAGCCTACCTCTGAAAGCGGAACTATCACATCAGTTTCAAGAGGTGTATAAACATCTTGTACATCAGGAACTATGAGCATTAATGGCTGCAATAATTTTTCCAAAATTAAATACCATTTAGCATTCAGTACAAACAAAAGACCAGCAACCAATAGGTATTTTATGCTATATTTTCTATTTATGTTAAGTATAGAACAAATAAGCAAGCAACACAAATAGGAATTAGAACGTTGAACAAATAAATTGAGTGATCATGAATTCCCTATAAAAACAGTAAAATAGCCTAAAATCTCATGTATACTTCCTCCTGAACCTGCTTGAAGCAACATGAAAATGGAACGATAAAAAGAAATATAAAGAAAGAAATATGAATAAAAAAGATATTTTTAGTAATCAACAAAATTAGAGTTCCAAAAAAGTTTTATCTATCTACTATTTGATAAATACATGACCCGTGCATGATGGAAGCCTTGAACTACTAAAGTAGGGTCTGAACAACAATTATGAAACTCATGCCAAGCAAAAAGGCAAAGATTCAATGAAGAACAAATAAAAACGTGTACAACATAGCACACCTGCTGTGACGCACGCTTCAGGTTGTAAAAGTGTATAGTGGAATTAAATGTTGCAATTCCCACCATAGTTCTCGAACCATCCTGTAATATAGTATATAATAAAGCAAAACAATCATTACAAAGTGCAATCACCAGACACCAATGCACCAACGGTTACGCTTTGGAAATGCTTCAAAAAAACAAAATGAAATAAAATCAACGCAAAAACAAAAATCAACACCAAAACGGAAGATCTATGGGGAAGTACAAAACAAAAGAAAGGTGTTGTAAGAAAAGAAGAGAAGCAAACCCTTGGCTATTACAAGTAGGAATCAAAGAGTTGTAAATTCCCTTCAAATGAACTCAATTGAGAATAATCTATAGATAAAAAATTTCATCTTAGAAGAAAATAAAGAATTTTTGAAAAAAGTTCTTGCCAATCACAAGTCAACAATGACCAATCTGATTCTACCCTTAACACAAAAATTGAGTAAGAGATCAACCAAAACTCACATTAAGCCTTTTAACACACATGAAATACTAATAAGCAAATTAAACACACAAAATGCAAAAACTATTGACTAATCGGTCTACCCGAACTCCCGAACCCAACTTGATAAGCTAAGTAAACTCTCAAAAATCAGGTGGAAGCTTTTAAAGCCAACAAGATGTTCATACCCCAAACAAGTCGAAGTTTAAGATGAAAGCATTACAGTAAGATCAATCTATCTGAATCTGACGTTTGAACCAACCAAGCATACAAGATATTCAACATCCCTTCATCACTTTACAACAATTTTTTCCTTTCGTAGCAATAAAACTCTTCTAATTCTATACTCTAATAGTCTTTTTTTCATATTCTGACTTTTTAGTTTTCCTATAAATATTTACTCCTAATCCATGCATACCTAAAAGGCAAAGAATTCCTCTCTTCATCTAAATCTTTATCCAGAGCTTTGTTTTGATTTCATATTTGCCAAGTCAGTGAATAAATTCTCATTATTAGAACATGAACTAGAAGTATTAAAGACCTTCCAAAATGAGAGCATAAACCTAATAACAGAATTCTAGTTTGCTCCTCCATTTTGTTATAGTCACATCAATAATGCATTTTATTATTGTAGTGAAGTTGCTAAGAATGAGTGTTCCTAGAACATCAAACATGCAGTAACAGATTTAATCACCCCTTGGTAATCACTGTCACAAAGAAATTCCACTGATGTACAGCAAAATACAATTGAACCATTTTTATAAGGTCGAATGAAAATAAAATGCTTGATATAGTTTCGAATAAAGATAGAAGCAAATATGTTGTCTAGATAAGCAAAAAGTAAAAATTAAAAAAACAGAATTGACGGACTTACTGGTAGGTCAGCAATAACTTGATTGATAGCACTGCAAGCGGCTGCAGTTGCACCAGTTTGTAATGCATTCATGGATACATCAATAAGGAAGAAAAAGACTGCAGGCATTGGACTACGTACCTGAAAAAACAAGTATAGATAAAACACATTTGTCAATTAGAAGAAGAAACAAGAGCACGTAAGTAACTAGTACATATGTAGACAAAGGAAATCAAGAAAGAGGGAACCACTAAACAACTCCCCCACCCACGCCAAATGACATGACAAAATAAAAAAGGAATTACACTAGTAGAAAAATCTTAAAACAATATCAACAACAACGTCAAAGCTTTAATCACAAAAAATTGAGGTCTACTACTTAAACTAATATACCAATTCCAATGCCTATCCACATGGATTCTTTTCGTCATTCATTTCGATTTTCTACCATCTTAATCTATAACTCTAAATCCTTCATATTCGTTTCCACTTACGCCCCATAGGTCATCTTTGGTCTTTCTCGCTCTTTAATTAAGACTATTGAATTTCAACTTTCCATTTTTCTAACCAGTTAGCTAATACCCACTTTATGCTCAAACCATCTTAAGCATTTATCTTTCATCTTTTCCTAAATATTTCTAAACCCATTCTTGTATCTTCTCAACTCGTTTTATCCTCAAGGTATGCCCACTCATGTGTCTAAGGCTTTACATTTTCCTACTCCCATCTTCCAAATAAGATCCATTCAAAAAGTCCGACATTCATTTCATATAGAAGCATTGGTCAAATAATTGTTCGACAAAACTTCTCCTTTAGCTTTAAAGGCATACTTTGCTCACATAATATTCCAATAGTCACTCTCTGTGTTTGCCACCCACACTGAATTGTATGGGTTATATCTTTGTGGATGTCCCCATTACTCAGGAATATGGACCTAAGGTGTTACAAGTGTCTACCTCCTGTTTCTTCCTATCCTAGATTTATAAGTATCTCTCATTATCTCATTTGTGCCAAAGTTACACTTCATGTACATTGTTTTACTCTGAATTTATTTGAATACTTGTGACTCTACTCTTCATATCATTCTAATTTAGTGTTTACCTCTCGGTCACATCTATCGAAACAATGTCATCGGCAAACAACATGCATCAAGGCATGTCTTCCTTGTATCTATCAATTTATATCATCTAGGAAGATTGCAAAAAGAATGGACTTAGGGCTAAAATCTTCTATTGTTCCTCTACATGTCCTAACATTTGTCTTCTTTTTTCGATAATTATCCCGTACTATACTAATATTTTTCTTAGGAATACCCTTCTTTGTCATTGTCCATCAAATTACTTCTCTTGGTACCTTGTCGTATGCTTTTTCCAAATCACTAAAAATCATGTGCATGTCTTTTTTTTTATCACTATACTTTTCAATTATTTGTCTCATAAGATGAATCGTTGTTGTTATAAATCTCCTAGTACAAATCCAAATCCACTCTTAGATAAGTTCGTAGCTCATCTCATACATATTTCTATAACTTTTTCTGATAGCATCATCGTACGACTCATAAATTTTATTCTTGATAGTCGGAGCAATATGTGATACATTGGGTATAACGATATTATGGATATTTAGTTATTTAAAGAAAATTGTATAAATAAATAAGGGAAGGATTTTTTAAAAGGGATGAGGAAAAAAATTGTAAACACATTAATGAGTTCATACTCATTCTCAAGAGAGTAACAAGCCCTCTTGAATGCTTGTCTAATCTTTACTTTTTTACGTTCTACTATAATCTTCGATTTACAATAATATAAGATTCATTTACATATTCTCTCATACTCACAATTTTTGGAAGTGGCACTTCGTTTTGTCTATCGACTATTAGCTATGGATCCAATCTATTACAACTAGTATCAGAGCAAGTTATTTTTGATGATTGGTATCAGAGCAAATCAGTTCTCGAAGAAGCAATCGATGTCTTTAAATCTGGCCGAAAATTTGGTTTGGTGGATGTTGTGCCATGGCAGACAACTCAAGAAACCAAAGCAAAACAGGAAGAGTATTATGAATTCCTAAAGTAGTATAACTGTATAACAAATTGACAATTCAATTAAACAAGCAAGTGAAGAAGGGCCTTGAAGAGGTTAAGAAAATAACTTCTTTCAAGAAGAACACATAATGCAAAGAGCCAGCTCAAAATTCATCGCACGGAAAGGAAAAGAGTAAAATATCAGGTGTACACGATGAAGGAGAGCCATAATTCTATCTCAAAGAAAACGTCATAGGTGAAATTAGGGTTCAAAGGCAACGATGAGCATATAAGTGTAGAAATCTTCAACAAAAGTGGTGAAGTATTAACTGGAAAAATAAAAAAATGGAAGAAATTAGAGTTTCAAAAGAAGAAAAGACAGAAAGCAAGAATTATGGAAGACGAAAGATGGAGAAGAACAAGATAGAAGTATGTGGACAGTGGTAAAAATCTGGTGACCTACGAAGTACAACAGTTTTCTAGGAATAGTGCAGGTGCTTGACACAACCTGTGAGAAAAAGAAGAAGAAAAAGTGGAGATGGGCTTTTAAGTTGTGGTTCCAAGGGTAGACTTGGAAAATCCATCGGAGTCGGAAAAGGCGACGACATCCATGGATGTCATTAGTTGATTACAGGATGCCTCAAAAAATAGAGCGAGAACATCAAGAAGTCCAAGTAGATTCCCAAAAATAACGAGAAATCGAGAAATCGAGATGGATGCTAGCATGAGCATGTGAAAAACAGAGGGCAAAGAAAATGGGACAAAACATAGTTACCTAGAACGCAATACGGTTCGGGACGTGGGACGGGGACGGGAACGGGAACGGGGACGGAAACGGGGGACGCTATCTGAAGTGACTGCGAAACGATCGGTATTTTTTGGTGTTATAAATTACTCTTAATAATTAGATTAGTAAATATAAATTAAGGACATCAACAAAACAAAAAGGAAAGATAAATGTTTCTGCGTTTATTTACCCCTTTTTAAAGTAGTAGGCCAGCCCATTCTAATGGAACATATGCCAAGTCAAAAGTAGACTATACCTTTAACTTTTAACTTCAACCTAATTACTTCTAAATTCTACAAGGAAAAATTGTGCAGCTATGCGGGTTGGCTAGTATACTTCATCTTCTTCCCCATTTTCTTCCCTCCATTAAAAACAGAATGTAAGCTATGTTTCTTCTTTTTCTTTCCTTAGTTTCTCAACAAACAACAACAAGCTTCACTCTATATGAACGTGACGAGGTTGCTAGCGATCTGGGTCGCATTTGACCCGCAATCCTGGTCGAACGTTCTAGATCATGGATCGGGGCTTCGTTCAGCGATCCAGGTATCACTGTTACAAAAATCTTGTCTATTGCGACTCCGATGGTGGACCTACAATTCTCTTTGAAGGGATTGATGAACAGAGGGGAAAGCGAAAGAGAAAATCTGTCGTGGAAGATCACCTTATAAAAGGGAAGAAGGAAGAGCATAAGGAGGTGGTGGTTGAACTTCAGTGGCCGAGTTTACAGGGAATGAGATGATTGGGGTATTGTTTATGGATTGTGAGATGAGTGAATCGTTATTAAGGAACTCCATGGAGGGTGCCTTGTTGAATAATGGTTGGAAATGGTGTGTATTAGTTAGAGTAAGAAGATGAAGGAAAAATTGTTTTAACTCCTTAGACCATATTTCAAAGGGTCATAGAGGGACCCACCCAAAAGGGGAATCATATTGGTGATTAATACTCAAAAGGAATCATGTGTATTATGTCTATCAACTAATAGTGTCGAACGATGATGGGTTGAGTCAATTACACGGTCTTGGACATCTCCCTTATTCTTGTAATTGCATACTAGAGAACTTTTTCTCCAATCACCGGGCAACTTTTTTTCCTCCAAATGTTATTGAATAGAACTGTTAGCCAACTTAAACCACTTGTTCTTAGGCATCTTCGTACCTCAATAGTAGGGGTGTTCAAAATAACCCGACCCGCATGACCCGACCCGTCGACCCGATGACCAGCATCCTAAATGGCGGGTCAATTTATAAAAAACGTAAAATATTGCGGGTCGGGTCATAGGCCGCAAAATGCATTGAGCCGGGTACCTGTTGACCCGTTATATTAAATAAAAATTTATTTTAAAATTATTAATGCTAGCTTCTTGCCTAGTTACTGTGTCTATCAATACTAAATGTGATGACACCCCTAGTTGTAAACTTGTATATTTGCATTTCTTCTCTGTTAGTAACCTATCAAGCAATATTAAATATTTTCATATATTTACATTGCACAAATTTGTAACTTTGCATACTAGTATTAGTAAATATTGATTTTTTCTAAATTCTTATAAAGGTCATCTTTATAAATAAATTGGTATTTTATTATATCACATATATAATAAAAAATATTATTGCAAGTCATCTTTTATACTTATGATACTATCTGCTTGCTAGGTCCTAACTACTAAGCTAGACAATGAATAGAAAGAATAGTGAAATATTGATTAGAAGCTAAGACAAAATGCCATTAACATACCACCCAATACTAATACAAAATGCTTTTTTTTGCTGTATTAAAAAAAATTCTGCCCCAAATTATTAATGTAATACTGCCAGTCATAGAATTTATGCCACAAAATTATATATAAAAAAAATCAACATAACATAAATGGGTACCCGGTGTCCCAACCCGATTTATCCGGGTACCCGCATTAATTGGGCCGGGACACGGGCCGTTAAAAAAGATACCCGACTAACCAGGTACCCGGCTTTCCGGGTACCCGAAATGTCGGGTACCCGCTAATGAACACCCCTACTCAATAGGTATATAATATGGCCTAACCAGATTCTTCGGCTTCATTTTTTCCAAAGCCCTCTTCACTCTTATTTTTGAATTTTTCGCATAATTTCTATATTTACTTCCAAGGGGTTAACGGTTGTGTCTCCTACAACATTTTTTTGTTCTTTATTAAAGCTCATCAAACTAGAATGTTTCATCCATCCTTGGTACATTTTAATACACACATGTCATTTGTTTATTTACCTCCTCTTTGACATATAAACATCTTTTTCTATTTCGTTAGAAATACAATTTGTCAAACACCTCTTAGCCTCTAATTTAACCTCACAAATAGCTATTTTTGTCTCAATTTTCTTTCCTTATAATTGACTAAGCTTTCCTTGTTCTTGCATTTTCCTGATGCAAAATAGCATTTTTCTCTTTTCCTTAATTACCGTCTTGACCTTCTCATTCCACCACGTTATATCTTACCATGATACTACCCCCTCGAGCGATAAATTTTTCATCTTTGTCTAGGTATATTTGCATCCAAAATCATCTTCCATTCAACTTATTTAACAATTTCTCAAAACATATTAATTGCAAAAGTACCTTCAGAGTACATTGCCAATTACATTTATAATGTATCATGACAATCACCATGAGTCATGAGATTATTATAAATTATTATCCATGTTTAGCATCTCACAAAAAAGCCTATTGCAGTCAATTTATCAAGACCAACCAAATATATAACATAGACAACTTTCTCATAATGCCTTGGACATTTGTGTTAACGGCCATTAAAAATAAGGTTCACAAATAGTTAAAACAATAGCATGCCCAAAAAAAGATTAATTTTGTATCTTATTAAGCCAAGTAATCACATTCCACATCCAATTCACTTCAAGGCTCAAGCTTACTTCAACAAACATAGCACAAAAATGCATGCCTATCGGTGTTGCAATAAGGGTCATGAAATGGTTTCATAGTCAATGCAAAATTTCAAATGGTTTTGTAATTGTCACGGCTTATATTTCGGTTGCAATTAGCTCAAGAATCATTAAAATACATTAATGCATGAGATCTTTTGTGCTATGCTAACAAATTTCTAGGATAGAGATCTCAATTAATCATTATAGTAGATGTGTAAGTGATTCAGCATGAAATTATGAAAAAAACAAAGCTTCACATTCAATTCAAAAAAGTTTACATTAAGGAAAGATTGCTAGGACAAAAGAAAATCATTTCCAACTTCAACACCAATATACACAACAAATCATTAAACAAGATGGCCTTATTTGAGAAGTATGCATTATATTATGATGTTACACCAATGGCTGATCCCAGGGGTATTTTGGTCTATAAGAGGAGAGGAAGAAATGCTGAGGTGGCAAAATAGTTTTAGAGGGAATGAATGTTATAACAGAATGGCTGAGCATATTCTAGAATGAGAATCTTTTGTGTAACCAACTTATTTTGGGCAGCAAGTTATAGCTTGAATAGCCTATATATATATATCACTATGTAATAATTGGTTTAATCATTGAATATACTCACAATACATTCTCTCTGTTATCTTTCTCTGTAATCCTTCTTTTCTATATTCTATCTATTCTTCTGCTACTATTTTTTTTCTTCTTCTTCTAATTCTTACCTTCTTCTTCTATTCTAAATTCTTATTTCTGTGTTGCAGGGCTTGGTTCACCACAACTGGTATCAGAGCCGAGATCTAAGATCGATCCATGGGAAATCCGACTAATCAACAACGTATTGAGCACCTGGAAAGATAGTTAGATGGGGTGGCCCAGCGATTTAATTCTCGACTGCATTCTGAAATTGGCCAGTTGGAGAACAAAATGTCGGCTAACCAGAAAGTTCTTGAGGATAAACATACGGAGTTGGAGAAAACCTTGAGCAAAATGCAGGAAGGGTTAAATCAACTCTTAACAAATCAAGCACGGGCTCAACCCAGAAGCAGCATCTTGGGGAATCCACCTGGACTTCCCAGGAATAGAGGAGCACCCGTAAACAACAATGAATGGCAGCCCACGTTCTCTGAAACTCCAGAAATGGAGGAATAGGGGATGAATGGAGGGAACCGGGAAGCAGGGGGAAGTAACTAGAGGAGTAAGAGGATAGACTTGCCGTCTTTTTCAAAAAAAATCCCGATGGCTGGGTATTTCAGGCCGAACGATTTTTCTCTTTCTATAATCTTTCAGAGGAAGAGAAAATCGAAGCTGTTGTGCTAAGTTTGGAGGGCGATGCTCTTTTTTGGTTTCAATGGGAAGAACAGGAGAGTATTACTCAGTGGAAAGAATTGAAGCAAATGATTTTGAGGTCTTTCCGTCCTCATAATCAAGGCGGGCTGGTTGAACAGTGGTTGGCGATGAGGCAACGTCGAGGGGTGGCCGAATATGCCAGAGAATTTGTAGAGAAGCTTACACCCTTGGGGCGAGTTCCCAGGGACATAGCCTTAGGGGCTTTTATTAATGGGTTGAGGGAGGATACCAAATGTGAGTTAAGATTAATGGACCCTATTAGTTTGAGGGTAGCCATTGATTGGGCTGAAAAAATTGAGCAAAAGGATAAAGCCAAATTTCAATATGGGAGACAGAGAGCAATTGAATGGGCCGGACCTTATAACCCAAAACCCATCTCTAAATTTGACCCACAAACACAAAACCCACTACCTATAATTCCTCATCCAGACTTTCCACCCCACTATAATATAAACCCACCTATCAAAAAAACACCTTGGGAAATCGTGGTAGACAGCTAAGTGAGAGAGAGATGAGAGAGAAAAGGTCTAAGGGTCTCTGTTTTAAGTGTGATGAAAAATGGTCCCTAACCCACGTCCGTAAGCATCAGGAAATGAGGGTGATTTTGGCGGAGCAGTCCGACGAGGATGACGGTGGAGAGGAGAGAGAAAATCAAGGGGAAATTACCGAAACTGAGCAAAATGACCCATTGGCAGGGATAACCTTGCAATCTTTAATCGGGTTCACCAAACTGAAAACCATGAAGCTCGAAGGCACCATTAAAGGCCAGACCGTAATCGTATTGATTGATTCAGGAGCCTCAAGTAATTTTATCTCTACTCCTACTGCTCAATTATTGGGTTTGTCTATTTCAGCTTGTACTTCTTTTGGTGTTACTTTGGGTACGAGAGTTAAGGTGTTTGGGGATGGTATTTGTAAAGGATCAGAGTTGAGATTACAGGGGATTGTAATAGAGGATGATTTCTTTGCCCTAGAATAAGGTAGTTTAGATATCATACTTGGAGTGCAATGGTTGGAGCAATTGGGCAAGGTGGTTGTCAATTGGAAAACACAATCAATGAATTTTGTTTGGAGAGGCAATGAAGTGACCTTAATAGGGAATCCTTCTTTAACTTGTTCCCAGATATCATTGAAGGTCCTTTTAAAAACCATACATGCAGAAGCTGGTGGTATCTTGGTAGAATGTATGGGCTTGAGAACCGAATCAGAGACGGAAATTTCCCCCCCTATACCACCCTTCTTAACCGCTGTCCTACAAAAATATTCCACCGTTTTCCAACCCATTACACAGTTACCTCCTAACCGTCCTCACGACCATAAAATCATTCTCAAAGAAGGTGCTAATCCTATAAATATACGTCCCTCTCGGTATCCCCATTTTCAGAAGGCAGAGATTGAACGTTTGGTGATAGATATGTTGAAAGCCGGTATTATTCAACCTTCTAGCAGCTCATTTGCAAGTCCAGTCATTCTCGTAAAAAAGAAAGACGGCTCATGGCGCTTTTGCGTCGACTACAGAGCGTTGAATAAAATCACGGTCCCACATAAATTCCCGATTCCGGTGATTGATGAGCTACTTGACGAGTTGGAGGGTGCTACTTGGTTCACAAAGTTAGACTTAAAATCGGGTTATCATCAGATCCGAATGAGAGTGGAGGACGTGTCGAAAACAGCTTTCAGGACACACGACGGTCACTACGAATTTTTAGTGATGTCGTTCGGCCTTACCAATGCCCCGGCAACATTTCAGTCGCTCATGAATGATATTTTCCGGCCATATCTTCGTAAGTTTGTTGTCTTTTTCGACGACATTTTGATTTATAGCCGTACGGAAGAAGAGCATCAAAATCATTTAGCTTGTGTCCTTCAGCTTTTGAGTGATAATGCATTGGTGGTAAACGAGAGTAAATGTAGTTTGGGGGTACGACGGGTTGCTTATTTGGGGCATATTATTTCGGGTCAGGGAGTGGAAGTCGATCCGGAAAAAATTGCTGCTATTGTGAACTGGCCAGAGCCAAAAAGCTCAAAGAAATTCGAGGGTTCCTTGGTCTGACTGGTTATTATCGGCGGTTCGTGGCGGGTTATGCTCAAAAGGCCCAAGGTCTAACCTCTCAGTTGAAGAAAGATGCTTATGCTTGGGGACCCACTGCCAAGGCAGCATTTAATCTCCTCAAACAAGCCATGACTCAAGTACCCATACTAGCTCTGCCGGATTTCACACAAACATTTGTCGTTGAGACCGATGCGTCGGGGCAGAGCGTGGGAGCTGTCCTTATACAGCAGGCGCACCCCATAGCATTTTTTAGTCGTATCTTGGGCCCTAGAGCCCAACAAAAGGCTATTTATGAAAAGGAGTTGATGGCCATTGTATTCCCGGTGTTACGGTGGAAACACTACCTTATGGGGCGACATTTTGTGGTGAAAACTTATCAGCGAAGTTTAAAATTCATCCTCGAACAACGAGAAATTGGGGTGGATTATCAGAAATGGGCCATGAAGCTATTAGGTTATGATTTTACTATTATGTACAATCCCGGCGCCACTAATATTGTACCAGACGCCTTGTCCCGTAGACCGGAGATTGAGCTTTGCACCATTAGCTCCATTACCATAGATTGGGCTCTGTTAAGCAAAGAAGTGGAGAAGGATGCTACATTAGCCCGTATCAAGGCTGATTTGCTGCTGGGGTCTGATTGTGTTACTGGGTTTCATTTGCATCATAACCAACTGTTTTTCAAAGGCAGGTTCGTTTTGGCTAAATCCTCCCCTTTCATCTTTGTCTTATTACATGAATATCATGACTCTCCTCTTGGGGGTCATGGTGGTGAAGTCCAGACGTATCGCCGATTAGCATCGGAATGGTTTTGGGAGGGTATGCGTAAGCAGGTTACTCTTTACGTGCGCCAGTGCAAGGTGTGTCAAACACAAAAAGCTTCTTCTCAAACACCGGCAGGCCTTCTCCAACCCCTTCCAATAGCCACGCAGGTTTGGGAGCACATTTCTATGGACTTCATCAAGGGTCTTCCGAAATCCCATGGGTTTGATACCATCTTGGTAGTCGTTGATCGATTTACGAAATATGCTCATTTTTTAGGGTTGAAACACCCCTTCACCGCCCTCACTGTCGCTGCACTGTTTATGAAAGAGGTCGTCTGTCTTCATGGGTTCCCTTCCTCAATTGTTTCCGATCGAGATCGTATCTTCCTCAGTACTTTTTGGAGGGAGTTGTTTCGCTTGCAAGGTACTAAACTGGTCTGTAGTACTGCCTTTCATCCTCAGACAGATGGGCAATCCGAAATTGTCAACAAAGCATTGGAAACCTTTCTCCGTTGCTACATTCAGGGTCACCCCAAGCAATGGGCCAAATGGCTCTCATGGGCCGAGTTTTGTTATAACACTTCTCCTCATTCCACCATTCGAATGACACCATTTCAAGCGTTGTACGGCAAACCCCCCAACTGTTTTTCAAAGGCAGGTTTGTTTTGGATAAATCCTCCCCTTTCATCTTTGTCTTATTACATGAATATCATGACTCCTCTTGGGGTTCATGGTGGTGAAGTCAAGACGTATCGTCGATTAGCATCGGAATGGTTTTGGGAGGGTATGCGTAAGCAGGTTACTCTTTACGTGCGCCAGTGCAAGGTGTGTCAAACACAAAAAGCTTCTTCTCAAACACCGGCAGACCTTCTCCAACCCCTTCCAATAGCCACGCAGGTTTGGGAGCACATTTCTATGGACTTCATCGAGGGTCTTCCGAAATCCCATGGGTTGGATACCATCTTGGTAGTCGTTGATCGATTTACGAAATATGCTCATTTTTTAGGGTTGAAACACCCCTTCACCGCCCTCACTGTCGCTGCACTGTTTATGAAAGAGGTCGTCCGTCTTCATGGGTTCCCTTCCTCAATTGTTTCCGATCAAGATCATATCTTCCTCAGTACTTTTTGGAGGGAGTTGTTTCGCTTGCAAGGTACTAAACTGGTCTGTAGTACTGCCTTTCATCCTCAGACAGATGGGCAATCCGAAATTGTCAACAAAGCATTGGAAACCTTTCTCCGTTGCTACATTCAGGGTCACCCCAAGCAATGGGCCAAATGGCTCTCATGGGCCGAGTTTTGTTATAACACTTCTCCTCATTCCACCATTCGAATGACACCATTTCAAGCGTTGTACGGCAAACCCCCCAACTGTTTTTCAAAGGCAGGTTTGTTTTGGCTAAATCCTCCCCTTTCATCTTTGTCTTATTACATGAATATCATGACTCTCCTCTTGGGGGTCATGGTGGTGAAGTCAAGACGTATCGTCGATTAGCATCGGAATGGTTTTGGGAGGGTATGCGTAAGCAGGTTACTCTTTACGTGCGCCAGTGCAAGGTGTGTCAAACACAAAAAGAGGCCTATTGTAGTGGTAGGTTTGACTTATGAGACTAATTTCAATAACTGATTCTATAAGTTGTTTATTTAAAAGTGTTTGGTAAAACTTAGCTCATAGCTTAGAAGTTGACTTCAATAAAGGGCTATAGTTGCCATTACATAAAGCATCCCCGCAAAGCAAAGATCTGCGAAAAGGTCCTACCAATGGAGATGTAATGTATGGAAGTTGATTTAAGTAAATCGACAAAATAAGGGTATGGACTATTTTTTATATTTGTTTTTTGATATATTAGTCTGGATTAGGTAAAATTACTAAGACCTAATAATAATAAAGCATTGCTACAAAATATTGAAACATGCATTGTTTGGAAGTATTTGGAAGTGTTTGGTAAAATTAGTTGATAGCTCAACGTTGATGTGTGTAAGTTAACAAATAAAAGATGGAATTGTTTTTATGTTTAGTTCTACCTTTTTAGTTTTTGTTGGGTGAAATTGTGGAGAATAAAGTATTCCAAACAAATTGAAACATGCATCACATAAAAAATAGTGAATAGATTAGAAAAATACAAAGAAATCTAATAAATTTCTTAAGCTCCTTATTAGCAAATGTTAACTTTATGGGTTGATCAGTGTCAATAATTTACAGCTACAATAGAATAATGATTAAAAGATCCTACCAAGCCTCCTAAAATAATTGTAAGAAAGTTCTTCATAAAAAAGTACATATTATAGCTTTGTTTTGGAAGTCTTGGTATACCCTTCTAATAAAGAAATACTTCAAGCCATTTAAAAGCATAAAAGGGGGAAAAAACTCCCAACCAGCCAGTTCATTATCTTATTCGAAAAACATGAATATAATCATCACAATCACATTTCATTTATCTTTTTGACTCCATCAATTACTCAGCAATCATCAATACTCCCACTTTAAAATTCTAAATCTTTAAGCTTCTCTTTCCTGTTTTGATTAATCCTCTCGCCTCTCCTCTTCTCCAAAACAGATTTTCCCTCTTTCTTCGAATTGATTTTCTTACCTTCTTTTGTTTTTATTTTTTTTTTCCTTATTCTCTTCTTCTTTAAACAAAATTTCCCTCCATTTCAAAATCTATAGAGTTGAGGGTGTTTGGTCAAATTTTTGAAGTGAAAATCAAAGTGAAACAAGAATCAATAAGAACAACAAAACTAGTCAATGAAGTCAAAAAGTTTGTTCTTATTTTTAAGAGACCATTTTTCCCTACGTTTCACTATTAGTAAATTGAGATTTTCATTTCTTTAGATTTTCAATTTTACATCGCTTCCTCATGTATTGATCCTTTTTGGGGAAAATTTATTGATAAGATTTATGGAAAAACTAATGCGTTAACTGGCTGGGGCTATTTTCTAGAATCATGGGGTAATAAAGGTCCTCCATGTCATTTCATCCCTTGTTTGCAAATTGAATTTCGTGCATTTAGAGTAGAGCTAATTTGTACTAATCAACTATTCGAAAACGGTGTTCAACAAACACAATTATTTGTTAGTTTGGCCATAAATAAGCTCATTCTAGTCCAAACTAATGTTTTACCAAACACCCATAAAATTAAACAAATTCATAGCATAAGAATCACATAGAAGCAACATCGGAAATAAGATTTGTCGAGATAATTTTTCTGAACATAAGGTAACTAACCATATAATCTTTGGAAGCAATAAACTCGACAGTTCCTCTACACAACTCAGGCCTTTCATCTGCATCTCTGCGCCGGCCATCTGGCCCTAAATTGCATTGGTAATCACGAGGAGTTTCGTCAGTAAAACCTGAAAAAGAACCAAGAAGCTGAAGTGTTGAAAACAAGATCTCATATCAAATAGTGGACATAAGTCGTACAGGTTAAGCTTCCGTTGGCATAATAGGAGAAATGAACAAGTATTGCAGAGATGTTAGCATTCATGAATCAATTTCTTCATAAAAAGAGGTTACCCGAATTCCGAAATGTAATGGAGAAGAGAATAAGTCAATAATCTACCCCGTATCCCAAACCTCAAAGTGCTTCACCTTGGACATGAGTAAAACATGGAAAATTGAATGTGAAAGGGAAAATGAAGAGTTGAAATACAACTTATAAGTAAACTTAAATAGTTTGTTAGACATTAGGCTCTTATATCGACATTTTGAACATATGACGACATGTTTAACATAAACATAGGACGACATGTTAAATCTTCTAGCAATGGCTTTTCAATTGTTCACATCAAAATGTATTGCTAAGTCTAGGAAACTAGACCAACTGATCTATTCTATATAGCTCATTATGAGAAAAACAAATCCATATTTGTTCATGTAAGTTCAAACAAGGATCAATAAGTTTGAATAACGGACAATAGTCAATAATTAAATAAGTTTTAACAAGGTGAATCCCTTTACATATATATTAAGTTCATAGATAAAGCAAAGCATAACATAACATCGAAAACCATGTGACATATGCTAATAAAGCAATAGACGGCAATGACCATCTGATGACTATAATGGAACCTTATTTTGGCATGAAATTGGAAAATGTGATCCCAAAAGATAAATTCAAGTAAAGAATACTCACCACATAAATTACATATGAATTTTCTTCCTTGATCGATAAATTTTACAAATGGATTTATATAGGCTTTGCATCGTGAACATCGCACTGGACCACCTTCACCAAAATCAACTACCTGCAAGTCCAGTAAAATATACATATAAAAGTATGTCATTGCTATGTAACTCAAGAAAGCATGAAAGCTCTATTAGTATGCAATTCAAGTGTACATGCCTGTGTGAAAAAATAGATGGGAGGGGAGAGGACAATGCACAAAGCTAAGAAAACTTAGTGAAGAGGGAAGGCACAGGACCATGACTATTAACAAAGCCTGGTTACTATGTGTTATGTGTAGAGTCAGTCATGGGTGATTTAGATCAGTAACGCAAAATGTATATTGATTGTAACCAAGAATGGTTACAAATTACAATAAGATGTGATAGATTTACTAGCATTCTATAACTCATCGAAAATCATTTACAAAATAACTTAATGTGCTTCTCTTACCCTCCCTTCTCGGTTGGTACTATTTCCTCTAAATCAATTCAACCAATTATACTAATTACTATTTGATACCCTTCAGAGCAATGCATGACATGACCATAACTATTCACAAAGCCTAAATTTTTAGAAGAGAGCAACAGCGTGACCATGACTATTAACAGAACCTCCTAACTATGCTTGTATTAACAAACAAAATGTAAGCAAAAAATTATCATTCATATCAATTTTGCTACCTACAAAGAAAGAGCCATGTTTTTCCAACATGTAAGAGCCCAACGCAACCATATTGTCAATGCTTTTGAGTTACTTTACCACAACCAGAATATAAGTTAAGACAACTATAAAACCATCATTATGACTCCACACCCACTTTTTGCACTCAACTTTATCACTAACATTAAATTTTGCTCCAAAAGGCAATAGAAACCATGGCAAGTTTTTGTGACTGATGGATTGCTTTCTTTCACATTCACAATGGACACTAAATTTCTTATCATACATCACATATAACCTTAATTGGCTAACCATCAAAATTTTAATAAATAATATATTCATAAATCAAATTATTCCAAAAGATATATAAGATGTAAAGAAACTTTTTCAATGTTATTTTTTGGCATGTCGAAAAGAAATGCGTAAATCTATAATGGATTTAAGCACTTGAGGCCTTTGCAAGGTATCAGACTTTCCCTACTAGGACTTTCTCACCTACTGGACTAACCTTTGGAATATGCACTCCCATTTGATTAATAACAAAATCATATAATTTAAGAGGATATCAAAATATTCTTCTTACATGATCAAACATCAATTTGTCCATTATTTTCTATTTTTCTTTCCTACACCTCGTTTGGATTGAAGAAATTAGAAGGAAATAAAGGGGAGGGGATTAAAGGGATATAATTTGCTTTTATGGATATCAACTTTAAAGGGGAGGGATTTGGAAGGAAAGGAATTTGAAGGGATTAAAGTCCTATTATTTTGTTAATAACCAAAACTCTCCAAAAGTGCAAAGATTTAGAAGAAAAAATGATACTCTTCCTCCTTTACCTTCCTTTCCCTCTAAACAAACAAGAAAGACTTTTTCAATTATTCTCCCACCTTCCTTTCCCTTCACTCATTTCCCTTTCTCTTCCTTTCCTTTCCCTCTTAAATTTTAATCCAAACAAAATGTTAAAGGAAGAAAATTATAATTCACATTCACAATTAATATTGGGTTGAGTTGGAGCATCTATATGATAACTTACATCTTAATGTTTTTTTACACTTCTATAAATCATTAAACCCTCTCAATCCAACACACATGTCAATCAATTTTCTACTGTATTGTCAACTATGTCTACAACCACCCAGCACATGTCCAACCATGAGAAAAAAACAATTGCCTTCCATTGCCAAGAGACAGTTCTTTGGGGGCGAAGAGTATTATGGAGTTAAATACACACAATTTAAATCATTTTAATGGCATTTATTGTCTTTAGAAGATGGAATCCATTCATCAAAAACATCAACCAAAAAAAATGGTATGTTACCTGAATAGCCTCTTCGGATGGATGCGGAAGTGCTAATGGTTGCACTAATAAAGCTAATTGCATCCCTGAAGTTCCAAGAAGGTCAGAAGTACAAGGTATCTGCAAATAAGCGAGACTTAGGCTCAACATATACAGAATTAGAACAAGGGTTTCAATTTCAATTCCAATGTTATTGAATATAACCTGATTAATGGTACACCTCATGTAGCGAGGGCTACAATTTCCAGTGTCCTTGGCAACGTACTCAGTTGTAGCAGGCTTCCACAAATTAATTAAAAAGAAATCACAACATAAGGATCAACAAACATTAATTTTTTCTCCTTTTCAACAGATGATTAGATAAGAAATATATTAAATTCATTGATAAGGAACGTCAACATCAAGTTAGTAGATGGTATGTGTGTAACCAACATACAAATAAAATAGTCTCTTAACAATTGAAGAGCTAAGTTTATATCTAACCCTCACTTGCCCATAAAAAAAGATTCATTAATTAAGACCACTATCACATGATTCATTTATCTCCTTGCGTATCACGAATCAAAAAAAAAAAAAAAAAAAGAAAATATGGTCGGTTTGTTATTTTAGGGTCATTTTAAGCAAATCGCGAATTTCAAAAAGTGAGTTAAATAGTGAATAATGTTACAGTGATTAAGATAATTTTTGTTACCATGTAGATGAAAGCCAATAGAAAGTATAAAATTTTAAATGAAGAAAAGCATCCTATTGAACGACAACAATAACAATGTTAGAGCTTTAATCCCAAAAGATTAGAGTTAACAACATCCTTTTGAACAAGTTGAAAAAAAAGGTAGACCAGAGACAAAACTATTTGGAGGCTAAATTCTTGTTCTACACCACGGGTAGTTATTTTAGCCATAATTACTATATTTGCCTTTGTGTTTGTTACTTATATTTCTTGTTTATAATAAGTCTATCTCTTTTTGTGGTCTTGGCTAGTGTTTATTTTCATTTGCAGATGAACTCTTTTAAATAGAGTATGGTCAACCGTCTCTTCTATCCTTCTTCAGACCCAAATCGTAGCTTCCTTGAGCGGGATGTACTGAATTTGATGATAAGATAATGATGATGGGCAAAATAAGAGTCAAACTAAAACCAAATTTGCAGCTATGAGTTATAATGCACTAAATGAAATGCCTATATTTTATTTGAGTCATACAAAAAAGTTGGGGGAAAATATTTTCTTCATTCAACTCTGAAATAACCTCTAAGAAACATGTTTGCTCGAGGTATTGGTTGCTATTTAGAATAGTGTTCTTTAAGGTTTAAAAAGGAGAACAAATGCTATTATCAAATTATTATTACAAAATGCAACTAGGAGAGAAATGGGAGAGATTGAAAAAGAAAAAAGGACATAAATCTCTAATGATTAAACAAGACAAGAATTAATGTATTCTAGCCATATAAAGCTATATAATAAAGTAAAGAATACCGGAGGAAAAGCAGCCTGATTTCCAACCCGTGTTTCATGCACGACAACAGATGAATTTGGAAGGGGACGCGGAATTTGATTGGGATCAATCTTTGATGGCCCAGTCTGACTAATAGCAGACATTGCAGCCATGGTTTGAGTTGTTCCAGGTGGCGGCATACCATACATCCTAGGTGGTTGCACAGATCCAGGCATCGAGGGAGTCACCTGAAATTTTAAAAACCAATTTTATAACAGAATTACAGAACAAAAGGGGTTACTTGAAAGTTGAAACAAATGCATTGAAATGAAACACCATGCAGCCTAGAAGAACAATTTTAAGATTGTAATGAGAACGGAAATCAAAAAGGTACAAGCAACACACAATTCCATACAGAAAATACCAATGCAAAAAAATTGAATTCACTTTGAAGAAACACTTGCTTGCAAAGTCACAGTTATCACAGAAAACACATAGGCAAACAACTTTCAAGATCCAACCTTCAAAAACCCTCTAGTATTTCTTGAATGAAGCAAAGTGGCAGTTTACTTGAAAGATAGAAAAAGTCTATGTATTATCCAAGTCCTCTAAATTCTTTAAAGTTCTCCCTTTCCTACCACTACATATTGAGGTCGCACCATACATGCCCAAACCAAACTGACCACTTATCCTTCACATCCCTTTATATGGAAATATATAATTTTCTTTGCATACTACATACTCCAACCATCCCCAATTCTGCCAGTACACTGATTCAGTTTCATGTTTCAATAATTCACATGGAGGAAAAATTCGAGAATCATCTAAACTGATGACAATTTCATTTTGTCCATTTGACCAATCAAATCATCTGAAACAACATCCATACGCTACCTGAAACAACTATTCTAATTCCTAAAGTGAGCCTCACAAAAGCTTCCTATCCTCTTTCTAACTCGTAGGTCCCTATTTTATGTTCAAGTCAAATCAAAATAGAAATCGAAAAACAATATCTTATAGATACTTCAAAATATTTTCCAAGGGATTGAAATGTTTGCATCAATTAATAGTTTTAAAAAGGCACTTGTTTTAAGGAGGAATCATTAGCGTAATTAGGAATCTCAACGTCCAAGTCCAAGTGAAATGCAATAGTACATTGAAATAGATGATAGATATAGTATTCCTGTTTTATATTATTGTAAAATAAATAGAATCTCTCCTTATTGCCTTCTTTAATACATCACATAATTTGCAGGAGAGCACAAATCAACATTAAAGACATCGAATCGTGCAGGCACTAAGAACATACTCAAAAAGAGGAGAAAGAAAGCTCCCAAACAAAATAAAATAATTTACATAAAGTAGGAAAATGCACTATCTTCAACTCTCACCTGGTGAAAAGGAAGAGGTTGCACACCAAACGGAGACCCTAAAGGAGGTGATGCACCCCTAAATGGTGATAGATGGGGCCCAACGGGGGGCTGTTGAAGGCCTCCTGGAGCTGGAAATTGAGACCCACTCAATACTGTCCCAGTCGAAATCATAGGAGGTCCATTGTTAACGAGGCCTGGAATAGCAGTCGGCGGAGCAACTTGACCTGTAGCACTTGGGGGCGACCCAAAGGCACTGAGATGCGCCATCGGAGGAGCCTCAAGTTGAGATATGGGAGGACCACACGTAGATGCACTGGGAAGAGCGTTAAGTTGAGAAGGCGGTCTAGATGCAAAGGGCTGATGTTGTGCACCCGGGGGAGAACCACCAAAGGGTCGACCAGGTACCAAACTAGGTGGAGCCAGACCAGCTACTGCAAAAGGACCTTGGGAAGGAGGTCTGGATGTAGGATGTTGAGGTTGCGCACCCAGGGAAGGACCACCAAAGGCTCTACCAGGTACCATATTAGGTGGGGCCATTAGTCCTGATGAAACTGATGTGGCGATAGGCGCTACACCTGATGGTGGAGGGCCAGGCCTGGGAACAGGTGAAGGCCCAGGAAAAGAAGAAGGTTGCCCAGCAGCAAATGGAGGGAAATTAGCGGCCTGGGCAAAAGGCGGAGGCCTAACAGGTCGAGAATTTTGATCCTGATTGATGTGGAAGTTCTGGAAATTTTGCAATAATGATGAATCCGAAGCTGTATTCATATTTGGTGTATAAGTCGGGGGTGGTGGTGCTGAGTGCGAGTTGTTGGGTCTAGGTGCCCCTGGAGTTACTAGAGCAACCATTTATTCAAATCAACAAATCTCAAATTCTTATCCCCAATAATCAGAAACTTTTCCAGAAGCTCTAATATCCACCTGAGCATTAGCAGAAAAAAACACAGCTTCATCAATTTCGATTAGGACAATCAGAAATACTACTAGTTTGTTAAAAAAAATAGAAAATTAAAAATCAATGTTAGAATCTGCTCGACTCAAAGATTTACCATTTAATATTGTGTCTTGGTTCATTCAGAAACTCCAACATTTCGGAATCATAAACTATACTAAAACAATATCTTAATGTGACACGTGTCACTACCACAATGATTCGTTTCCTGCCGAAAGCACTCCTCTAAAAAATTATTCAGCGCATTTATCACAAATTCACGGTTATTACAATTGCCTTCAAATATGTTTCTTGCTATATTACAATTATTACAATTGCCACAAATAAACCATCTTACCTGACCAAAATCAGCCAATATCAAGACAATTCCTTGCCAAGTTGCCATATTAAATTATAATTACCTGACCAAAATCATGCTTAATTTCATCATTGTGTATTAATTAAATCTCATATTTCAATTAGATGTTTTCAAACTTTTGAGTATTAATTAAATCTCTTGTTCTTAAATTTCTATATATTAACATAACTCATATGACTATCTAAAACACAGTAACCAAACACACTTCATTAGCATAAAACAATGATAAACAATTTTTATTTGTTTTTGAGTAATAACATGGTACTAATTTATTGTATCTTCAAAGAAATTTTGAGACCAACCCTTTAATTTTTCTTAGCAACCAAAAAAAAAAGATAAAAGTGAACTTACATATGATTTTCTGGATCAAAAAGCCAAAGAGAATCAAAGAAATTGGTTTCAATTAACCGATTAGAATCAAATTAAAGACAAAACCATAGAATAAGAAATTTAGAGAGACAGAGAGAGAGAGAGAGAAAAAGGGTTGTTGCCTGTTCGTACTCTTATGTCAAAAACGGCTGGCAATTGGCATAGAGATGAAGATTTGATTGAGTTTTCCCGAATAGACTAAAGACGAGAATAACTACGGTTTTCATTGGGTCTATTATATGATAGGCCAAGTTTTCCATAGTTCATTTAGCCCATGCTAAAAAATGGAAAACGTAGAGGATCAAAATAAAATAATTGTGTATCAAAAATTAAAAAAAAAATGATAATGATATAGTTATGGGGAGACAATTTTTATTGGACATTGAATGTACATTTAAAGTTTTAAAGTGATTAATTGTAAATTTAAAGTAATCACTTACAATTTGAAATGATCAATTATAATCTTAAAGTAGAGCCTCACAATACTCAACATTAACCTTACAGTAATCAATTAGAATTTTAAAGTGACTAAATAAATAAATATTTTGCTAGGATTATAAGGTTAAAATTATTTTGCTAGGATATGTAGGGTTCTAGTAATGTTAACTTTTAATATGCGGAAAACTAAAACCTTCCCAAGACCCAATTATTGACATGAGATGAAACAAATAAATATCGGAACAAAAATTATACCTTTGTAGCGTGAATCCACTAGCAAAATATAACCACGAGAAAAGAACCGCAAATGAAGTTCCTCTAGTGTAGTCCACCCACAACGTTTTACGAGACCTCGTATACTAGTACGATGTTTAAGAACAATTTTTAAACTAATTTTGTGTGTATTCAACTATTGACTTTAGCCTCACTTTTATATGCGTCAACATTTCTTATGTCTCTCAAAAGAGTTAAGCCTTTTTAAAGAAAAAGAAACTACTGATTATGTTTACAAGGGAATTAGCTATATAATGCCTTACTAATGTGACGTTACAATTCATTGCACAACTAATAACGACTCATAAACATTCCTTATCAAGGCCATTTAATAATACTCATAAACTCATCAGTTTCATCTTCTTGAGAATATCATTAATTCCATATAATTACTCATAAAATTAGAAGTTACACAATTTATTAATATAACCATTAAAATTAAATTGATGATTATGACTACTATCTAGTCCAACTAGATTAGTCACATGAACCTAGACTAATATAGGTTCAAACACATAAAATGATCTCACACGTTGATACAATGTGACCCTATAGGTTTAGCGACATTAAGCTCATTCCATTATCAAATAACGGTTCAGTTACGATTTTTGGTCTCTAGTAAAACATAAATGTTACTCAATGTAGACTAAATTAACGTCTCGTTATATGCTTACTTATTAGTAATATTATTGTTCTTATTATTATAATAATAATAATAATAATAATAATAATAATAATTATTATTATTATTATTATTATTATT
>CM033459.1:18676904-18726904 GCA_019425755.1 Amaranthus cruentus
AAGATGCCATATGGAGCATTCCTGAGGATAAAGCCCCAGGTCTAGACGGTTTCAACAGCGGGTTCTATAAAGCCGCATGGGATATTGTGGGTCCAGATGTTGTGCACACGGTTCAGGAATTCTTTGCGAATGCTTCTTTTCAGCATTCTTGGATCACAACAACTATCACCCTCATCCCAAAGATCACCACCCCCAATACTCCAGGTGACTATCGCCCTATCTCCTGTTGCAATGTGATATATAAATGTATTTCAAAACTAATCTGCAGGAAACTTCGACTTGTCTTGGATTCCATCATAAGCCCCAATCAAGGAGCTTTTGTAGAAGGTAGAAGCATCCTCCACAACATCCTCCTTTGCTAGGATATTGTAAAGCATTATGGTTGGAAGAATTGTTCTCCAAGTTGCCTGTTGAAGATCGACCTGAGGAAAGCATACGATACCATTGATTGGGACTTCCTATATGACATGTTGATCGCCCTCAATTTCCCAAGGAAGTTCACCAAGATCATCATGGCTTGTGTCACTTCAACTAGATATTGCTTGGTCATCAATGGTAGCCCTCTTCCTGAATTCAAAGCTAAGAGAGGAGTCAGACAAGGGGACCTAATGTCCCCGCTACTCTTCGTCATTGGTATGGAGTATTTGTCAAGAACCCTATCTATGATCAGCGAGAATCCAAACTTCAAGTTCCACCCCAAATGCAACAGAATCAAGCTAAATCACCTAGCTTTTGCAGATGACCTAATGCTCTTCTGCAAGGGTGACTTGCAGTCCATCAACATTTTGACCAAGACTGTAGACTACTTCTCCTCGTGTTCAGGCCTCAAAGCAAACATCTCAAAATCAGGCATTTACCTTGCAGGAGTTAGTGAGGCGTTCAGAGTTCACGCCATGCAAAACCTCGACTTCAACATCGAGAGCCTCCCAGTCAATTACCTTGGGATGCCCCTTACTTCGAGAAGGTACACAGTTACTGATTGTGAATACTTGGTGGACAAGATGACATCTAGGATCCGGGTCTGGTATGCAAGGAGCTTATCTTACACCGCAAGACTCCAGCTTGTGAACTCCGTCCTTATGAGCATAACGAACTACTAGTGTCAAGCTGTCATCTGATGAGCAAATTTATTTTAACCACAAGCGCAAGGTGTACGTGTAGTTGCAGGTCGAATACAAGGAAGCTAGGACAAGAAACATGGTAATTTTGATTGATTATATTGCTTAGGGAGAAAAAAAATTGATTGTTGGTTTTCTAACAAGCTAAAAATGCAATAGGAAATATAGGATTAAGCTATATGATGAAAGCATCTAGGGTGTCGAGAATCCCCTAAAGTCTTATACTCCCTCCACCCCTTTCTTATTGTCCACTTTTTAGTGGGCACGCAAATTAAGAAAAATGGTAGTGGGGTATTTTAAGTGATTATAATAATTGTAAAACTGGTAGTTGGGGTATTTAAGTGATTATAATAATTAAAAAGGTGGTAGGTGGGGTATTTTAAATAATATAAGTTGGGGTAGTTGGGGGTATTTAGGTAAAAAATCTCTGCCAAAAATAGAAAGTGGACAATTAGAGTGAACTAACCAAATAAGGAAAATGGATAATAAAAAAGAAACAGAGGGAGTATGATTTAATTCTCATAAGTGTCTATGAAAAGTCGGATTAAATTCGTGGTTAAACATGATCTTGTTAATCTCAAACTCTCACTCTGTTGATTAACTATTAGATTTAGTACCTATTAATTCGATTCTCACACGCTAGTTTTATTGAACGAATTAATAAGAATTTAACTAAAACTTACCCTAAAAACAAAGTCGATCCCAATCTCACACGCTAGTTCTATTGACTAGTCCGACAAAGCATATTTAATTTAGGGTTAATTAGCACAATTTAACCACTTTAATCCTTAGTTTCGTAGACACATCCAAGAATCAAATCATACTCAACTAATAGGTTCAAAATCCTAACTCTAGAAAATGGATCTACTCACTAATCATGGTAAAAACAATAAATAAAAACCCTAGAATGAAACTAAGCATGATAAAAGATGATAATAATGAAATTTTCAAGGAAAAACAATAATTAAACTATGAGACAAACAATTAAAGATCCAAGAGTCAAAAAAAAAAATGAAGAACAATACTATTTTTGATGAATGATAATTTCTAAGAAAATAATCAAAGTTTGACAAAGAAAGATTAAACTAATACAAAATTGATAAAGAAAGATTAAACCACTAAAAAGAAAGTAAATTAAAGACAAGAAATTAAAAGCTTACAAGAAAGAAAAATGGCGTTCAATGGAGAATGATGAAGGAAGAAGAAGGAGAAGAGGGTTTTAGTCTCCCTCCTTGTGCTCCTCCCAAGGAGACTTAACCTAATTCTCTCTTATTAACCCATTAAATATACCCTAAGAGGTTAATTAAAAATAAAGATAGACAAAAAATACAAAATAGAAGTAATTGGAAATGATTGCACGGAAAAAACAAAAGCAGCAGCCGACTCGGCGGCCACTTCCACGCCCACGAAGCCAAGTCGGCGTTTTTGGCTAACAACTTCAATAAACTTCAAACGGTCGCCGTTTCTGGCTCGGTTATCGGAATCAAACATATAATATACCGTTGGAAAGCTCTTGAAGTCTAGTTTTCAATGCCGCAAACCTTGCATCAATTGAATTTTCCTATCAAAAGTTAGAGCCAAAAGAGTGAGAATGTATCAAATTTCACCTCAATAATTTTGTCTTTTAAGCACTTTTCTACTCTTTTGCTCATTTTTGTTGTATAACATCTTCACCAAAGCCAGAATCTTCCTTAGTGTAACCTCATCATCATTAAAACCATAAGAATTATGCTTAAAACAATCAAAACCACTCAAAATCGACTTGAATAACCAAAACGAGTAAAGTAGCATAAATCTTCAAAATAAGCACGAAATTTCTAACAACGACAATCATTAAGGAGTATAAAATGATATAAATAAGTGCAAATCATTGCACTTATCATCATCCTTCCTAAAAAGATCATCCGTCAAGTGAACTCCACCTGCAGATCCTTCCTCTCGCATGGATCCTCTGAATCTAAAAGCCTTGGGAACATAAACTGGGAGAAAGTGTGCGAGCCAAAGAAAGAAGGAAGCCTTGGTATTAGGAACCTGCAAACTTGGAACCTAGTAGTAGTGGGGAAAATAACATGGCATATCCGCGTTTTACATGAATCCTTGTGGGTCAAATGGATCCACGAGGTATATACGAAAGCGGAGAACTGAGTGTTATTCAACGCCCCCATAACCGCCAGTTGGGTCATCAAAAAACTCTGCAAGGTCAAAGACAAACTTCGAAACTGGATGAACACCCCAAACTACTCAATTACAAAAGTGTACAACGACCTCACAGGTGTCGGAGATAGAGTAAGATGGAACAATATAGTATGGAACATGATCGCCACACCCTGAAGTAAATTCATTGCATGGCTAGCATACAACGACCGATTGAAAACAAAACATCGCCTACAACTTGCAGGGGTTGTGGATAATGATAGATTCCCCATGTGTGGTCTTGAAAGCGAAACGGTGAATCACCTCTTCTTCAGCAGCACTTTCAGCAAAGGGTGTGTAGATGCACTGAAAGGATACATGGGAATGACGGGAAATTTGGATTGCTTACTGGATACCCTCATGAGGAATCGCCTTGCTCGCGCGAAGAAGAAGTATTCTAAGGCAATACTATGCAATCTTATATATGCCATTTGGAGTGCAAGGAATGAAGCCACATGGAATCATAGAGTACCAATGATTAATTAAGTGGTAGAAAATGTCAAACACATGTCTGAAACCCGTTTCAATTACCTGAAGTCGCTCACAGCCAGATCCGATTGAGTATAGGGATGTTGCATCAGAGCTTTAAGTTCATAATGGTCTCTTCTACAAGTCCTCTATGATACCCCAGATTTAGCTTAAAAAAAAGATTGATAAACTACTCATATCAATACGGTGCATCTTCTTTTCTAGGGAACCCATTTGTTAAGAACTCCACAGTTAAGCGTGCTTGGTAGGGAGCAATCTTAGGATGGGTGACCTCCTGGGAAGTTCTCTTGGGTGCGCACGAGTGAGGCCAAAATGCGCTGGAAAGACTTGTGTTGGTCTGTGAGGCTAGTCTACAGTCTCTATGAGTAGTCACCGGTGGTCCGTTGGGCCGGGGTGTTACATCCTCCCGCGTACAATGCAGTGACCACAAGCCAGTCTACTGCCCTCTCCTCCAAGCTCAGGCCAAGATGCCCCATGTAGTTAGGGCTAGTACTATTGATTATTTAGACCTCTTTTGCTTTGTATTTCCTGTCAGATAGGGCATGTCCTATTGATAGAGCTACTTATGTGAATGGTTCCTCTCTTGTATAGCCGTTTTTTTTTATATTTCATGCTTCCCTCCCGTGCACATGAAGAGTGATGCTTTGAAACCCTTCCTAGAAGGTGGGCATTGTATTCACACTGATGCAATGTTAGGGAGGTAACTTAGAAATCTTAGGGTCCTTAGGTCCTTTGTATCCGGTTGTTTTGATTAGGTAATACAAAAATCTTTTCTTCAAATAATAATAATAATAATAATAATAAGGAAAATTTGCCATGAATAATCCCAACTATCACCCGTTGGCCAGAAATAATCCCAACTATTGATTATTTTTTAATAATCCTAACTATTGCTAATGTTTGTTGAAAACAGTCCCGTATTATTTGTAACCGGTTGTTGCAGGTAATTTGAAGTAAATTTTTTTTCCTTTTTTTTTTGTCTTTTTTCTTCATTTAATCTTCACTCAAACCCAACCTTCATCCTCTCCATCTTCTTCTTCTTCATTCATACTAAACCCTAATTCTTCATTCATCCTTCTCCTCTCCATCTTCTTCTTCTTCATTCATCCTAAATCCTAAATCTTCAATGAATTCTTCTTCTTCTTCTTCTAAGTATTCAAACCCTAATCCCAAATATAGGGGTGCAATTTGTGGTGGAAGCTTGAAATGCTACCATGGTCTCCCTGCGCAAATGAGAATTGCAAAACGAGGTAGTAGGCCTGGAAAAAAATTCTATAGCTGTGCAAATTGGCCTGTAAGTGTTTAAAATTTCTGATTTTTAATTTCAATTTCATTTTTCAATAAAACTATAGCATACCTAAGTTTGTGATTGTATGGTTGTCTTAGGATACAAATTGCAATTTTTTTATGTGGGAAGATGAACTTGACAAATCAATTGACCAGATCGACAAGCATGAACAATTAGAAGTTGAAATTGGAGCATTACTTGACAAAATTCAGAAATTGAAGCACAAGAAAAGGGCCATGGAAGAGGTTGTTAACTCACTAAAACTGGAAAACGCAAAGCTTAATGGAGGAGTGAAGGCTTTAGGATTTGTGCTTTTGTTCTCTTGGTTCATATGTGTTGTGATTGTACTTGTACTTACTTAAAATTCTCATAAGAAATGTACCATGTAATTAGAAGTAGGTATGTCAAACTATGTAATGAATTATTGGGAAATTTAATGAATTATTGAAAGCTATTAAAAGCAATAAATTATTCGCAGAAAAGTTATGTTGTTGCAGTTTTCTTGCATTGCTAACATTTAAGAACACATGATGGTTTTAGATTGTTAGAGTTGAGGTGTGACTTAGAGTCCACCAATAGAGGTTGATGAAGCTTGATCATGTGTGATGGTGTTTGAGGTGATGTGAACGTGTGTGAGGATTCAAAACAGCAGCTTTAGACTTCGATTTACATGCTGCTCGACCCTCTGATACTTGCTCGAGTCGAGCACTAAGGCTCGACTGATCCAGTAACTTTCCAGCCCATCTGCTCGACCACTCTTGAAGCCGCTCAACCCAGGCCCAATTGGCTCGACCTGGTCGAGCGAAGCCCAGCGTGCCTCTGTTCTATTTTGCGATAAATTAGTGCACATATAAATCACACACAACAGCTGTCCACAAATGGATTTTAGGCAAGTGAGCAGCTTTGTTTAGAATCAAAAAGTGAGCACTATATACATATTTCATTCATTCATACATATTTCATTCATTCATTACAAAAGTAGTATTACCCATACTATCACCAAAAAATTACATATTTCATTCATTCATACATACTAGCTAGCTTTACAAGCACTATATACATATTAGTTATCATTTTTAAACTGATGAGCTTGATTCTTGAGTATTGCAAATCGTCAACGTACTCCTTGACCTTATTGTTGTAGATGAACTTGCTCCTCTTGAACTCCTACGAACACATGCACCCCTCATAGCACTCCTTACTCCTTGACCCGACCTTATTGTTCTTCCACCTCTACCAATTGTCGAAGGTTGGGCAGACACCATATGATGTGAAGGTTGCGCTGTAGGTGTTTCCGAGGGAGCAGAAGTATTTTTCTTGGGTCTTCCTCTTGCTTTTTTGGGATGTGGAGGCTATTCTTGCACCTTCCCCTTCTCTAGGCATTTCCTCTTGTTGTGAGTTGTGCTTTTGCATAAGCTACAAGTCATTTGCACCCCATGTTTGGTGAGCCTGCCAGGTTGTTTGGGGTCTTCATGAGGTGACTTAAACCTAGATTTCCTGGGTCTACCTGGGCCTATTTTGATTGGTGGGGGGTCCATTTTAATGTTCATCTGAGGCCAGTGCCTTTCTCCAGCTAAAGGGCTAATGCTACCAGCGTACGCAAGCAAATAAGACTCAACAGTGTAGCATTTATCGACATAACACTCAACTTCCTTGTGCAAATAAAACAACGTAGCCACAACATGGCTACATGGTATGCCCTTTAGCCTCCATTTCCCACATGTGCAATCTCTCTTTTCAATGTCCACTTCCAAGGTATCACAATAACTAGATACTTGGAATCTAGTAGTAGACGCAGGCATCACCGAACACTTAGTAGCTTCCTCTTTCTCTTTATCTAGTAATTCTTGAAATTTAGGACATAGTAAACCTTCCCATTTAGCAACTTGTTCCTTCTTTGTCACTAATCTCGTCATCATTAGTGTCCTAATTTCCTCTAACATGTTTATAAGATGTTTGGACCTAGCATTCATGATGTAATTGTTGAATGTTTCAACCATATTGCTAACAATTACATCACACATGCTATCCCTTTTCACATATGCTCTACAAAATACTTTTGGATCAGCTTTTTTGAATGCATCCACAGCTTCATGACAAACCTCATCCATGTCCTTGATTGCATCATAAAAATCAGGTTGATTGTATGCCTTCGCACATCTCCAAAATAACATCTTCAGCTCAAGTCCCTTGAATTGCTTGTTCCAGTTGGCATAAATATGCCTTGCACAGTGACGATGCTCAGCCTTGGGAAGCTCAACATGAACTGCCCTTAGTATGCTCTAAAAAAAACCATTCCAAAGGCAAAGTCAATGCACCTAGTCAAATACAATCATTGCACGATTAAATTAGAAGGAAAATTTAAGTACTTGATGCTCATCAGAAATAATAGTCCAGCCTTCACCATTGGTTGGGGGTAAACCCTTCTTGAACTCTGATAAAAACCATTCTCAAGATTCATTGTTCTCCCCCTCTACTACAGCCCATGCTACAGGAAACATCTGTTCATTTGGGTCCCGTCCTATAGCTGATAGTAGCATACCACCTAAGAAAGTCTTGATGAAGCACCCATCAATGCACAGCACTTTCTTACACCCATTGTACCATCCACTCCCCAAGGCTTCATAAAACACAAAAAATTTTTGGAAGATAGGTGGGTTAGTGTTTGGGACTGTAATAACGCTAAACTTACTTTGTGGGCAACTAATTTTCAAGGCCTCAAAGTAATTCATGATCTTATTGTAGTGGTCTTTCATTGAACCATGCAACTTCTTATGCGCATTGTATTTGACATGGTACGCGAAATCCCTACTGCAAATAACACTGTAATTGCTCTTAATCATATCAATTATCTCAATCGAAGGAATGTGTGGTCGTTTCTTGAATACTTCAAGCATTTGCACAGCCACCCATTTGGATCTCAATCTACTATTCACCTCCATATTTCTTTGACATGTATGCGTGTTCGTCACTGATTTAACTGTGTAATCAGCTAGTTTTTTATCCGAAGATGCATACAACCTAAATGGACAACCCGAAACACATACAACACCTAGCCGATTCTGTCTTTTCTTATTACTGACAGCAAACTTTATATTTCTACCTTGTGCTAGTGCGTACTGTGTCACTGCATCCTTAAATGCATTTGGGTTTGGAAAGCTAGCTCCTACACGCCATTTGAACTTCTTCCAGTCTGTGTGCTCATTCGCAACATATGTACCCTCTTGATCACTTTCACCATAATTAGAAAGATTATCCCTGCTCACAGTAGAAGCAACTACAATATCACCAATATGTTCAGCCTGTTAATGTTCATTCACCCCATCACTATCCGTGTAACTCTCCTGTTCACTATCTTCAACCTCATCACTTACACAATAACTCTCATCATCACTATCACTATCATCCAGTCCTTCACTAAGTGCATTCTCAAATTGTTCACTCCCTTCACCATCACAAACTTCACTGTCTCCAACTTGACACTTTAATGCTTGACTAGGGTTTGGTGGGGGACATTGAATATTAGGGGTTGGGATAAATGTAGACAAAGGTATAGGGTCTTGTGAAAGAATAGAATCTGATTCTTCACATGGTAGGGGACCACTAGAATTACTTTGATTTTTATATCCCAACTTGCTTCTACCTGGACGTTTCACACTTAACTTTGGTACCCTTTTAGTCAATTTCCCTTCCAAATGCACATCATCACCTACCTTGAGTATATAAATAGCTACTGCCCTAAATTTAACACCTAACTTTGCCATTTCCATTACACTTTCATCACTATTAACCCTTTTCAACCCCTCTTGCAATTGAAGACAATTTGGGTTCATGAAAAATAAAGAATGTTCATAATCAACCCCAATATTACTCACTACCAGATCATCCAAATCAAACCACGAAATTAGGTCAGCATCAATTTCAATGGTAAGTCCTTCACCACCAACATAATCTAAACCATTGTTTTTCCATGTAAATTTATCCCCAAACCAAAATTTTGCAGTAAATTTATCAAATACACCAGCCTAAAATGAAAAAAAAGGAAAAATCAACATCTACTATCATCTACAATCAACAATTTACAAGAAAAATTTAAATTAAAAAAGTGAAGAAATCGAAATTACCATGGTGTATGATGAGCGAAATCAACAGCGTTGAAGATGGCGAAATGAACAGCGTTGAAGATGGCGAAATTCTAGGGTTAGAAATTGGTCATCAATGGTGGAAGTATTTTTATGGGTTTTTGAAGATGAATAGAGCAGTAATGAAGATGAAAGGCTGAGTTAGTGTTTTGACTTTGTAAATTTACCTATTTTATGATGAAGAAAAAAGACAAAAAAAAAGGAAAAAAAAAAATTACTTCAAATTACCTGCAACAACCGGTTACAAATAATATGGGACTGTTTTCAACAAACGTTAGCAATAGTTAGGATTATTAAAAAATAATCAATAGTTGGGATTATTTCTGGCCAACGGGTGATAGTTGGGATTATTCATGGCAAATTTTCCTAATAATAATAATAATAATAATAATAATAATAATGGTATGGTTTGATCTGACGATCTAATTTGATTTGATCTGGTCTGATCTGGTCTAGTCTGATCTGAATCTTTCTGATCGGATTTGAATAGTTCTAATCTGATCCCGTTTGATCTGATCTGATTCCAATAAGAATAAGTAATAATTCAAAAAAATAAGTTGAAGAAAACACCTTCTAACCAAAGAAATTAATAAATCCTTATCAAATTGTCTATCAAAACTTAGTCCCTTCGTTCTTATTTGTCTTTCCCACATTTCAGAAAAGAAAATTTCACAAAGATCTTCTCATTACGAATGTTAGCTTCTTTTACATAATTTTGGCCCAAAATAATCTCTGATCACTAAACCTAATTCACAAAAATGGCAATGACTTATTGCCCAAATGCCCTAAAACTACCCAAATGCCACTCTTAACATTTGAACCCTAATTATATAAAGAGAAATTCTATGTGGTAGCAACAAGGTTTGGCAAAATGTGAGTGGTAGCATTTTTTATAGTTTTTCCACATGGTAGGAATGGTTTCAAGTTTATTAAAATTGTGGCAAAATCCATATAAAACTTAAATAGTCTTTAACTTTTATTATATTTAAGATTATTCTTTTCTTTTTGATTTTTGTGATTTAAATTTCTTTTATACTCCCTCATTTTCATAGAGAATGGAAAATTTGGATTTTACACCTAAACTAAGGAGGGGTAGGGGATCACTTAAAAGTAAGTGGAAAACCCTCTTTTTCCATATTATATGTTGTTGTATTGTTGTAGTTAGGGTAAAAGGGTAAAAAAGAATGATAAAAATAGAAATGAGATATTTTCAGTGAATTGACCCAATAAGAAAATGTCTCATTCTCAATTAATAGGAAGGAGTATAAAAATAAAAACCTCCCCAACGACAACCTCACTCTAGACACCACTCAAAATTCACCCATCTACCACTTTAACCCAACAACCACCACTATCTGGAGAAATAGTGAATTATAAGCGAGCTTCTTTCTTGTTTTCTCATGATATCTTAGGGGACTTTCACCAGAAAATCTTTAAATCTTTAAATCTCAACTTTATTTATCATGTTAAAAAAATTAGTACACAACTATTAAAAAAAACTAAGCCATAAAATACCATTAAACTTGAAGAAGTTAATGATTGAAGAAATTAAAATCAGAAATTAACTTAAAAAAACTAAGTCCTAAAAAACATGGGTTAATTATCTTAAAAGAAGACACAACAACAAAAAGTTTGAAGAAGCTTGAAGAAGAAGAAGCAACTTGAAGAATTTCTTGGGGTTAGCTTGAAGA
Organism: Amaranthus cruentus; assembly: GCA_019425755.1. Classification (NCBI taxonomy): domain Eukaryota; kingdom Viridiplantae; phylum Streptophyta; class Magnoliopsida; order Caryophyllales; family Amaranthaceae; genus Amaranthus; species Amaranthus cruentus. Next base: position 18,687,826 of record CM033459.1, read on the forward strand.
AGAAGATTGAAGAAGAACGAGAAGTTATGTGGAAGAATTTCGTGGGCTAGTTTGATGAAGCAACAATATTTTAAAGAAGAAGGTTTTGAAATATTCGTTTGTTTTGAAGATCAAATACAGTAGCAATGTTTTGGAGAGAAGCAAAAAATGAAGACTTATATGATGCAGATTTGAACCGCAGCATATAATACATTATAATATGTTATATGTTGCTGTTCTAATAGAACTGCATCATATAGTCTTTATTTTTTCGACAATTTTTTAATTAGTTTCATGCCGCGTCTTTCAATTCTCGCAACATTGTAGATAGTTTTTTTCTAGTTCAACTTACTAGTTTTCTTGATGCATCTTTGTACTATAAATACACCCATGAAAATTTCCAACTTTATGATGTTTGTCTCATTTTATTAGATTGTTGTATATCTTTAATATATACGCTTGAAGAGAATGATACAAGCACCAAACTTAATGAAGGTGTACAAGAAATAACAATCTAAGATAACTAAGAAATGAAACTTGGGAAACTAAGATCTACACTTGAACTTACAAATCCAACACAATACCTGTTTGAGAATAAAATATAAGTCCACATTGTTATGGGCCAAACCCACTACTAAAATAAGCCCATTAAAGCCTCTATATATACCTCTTAGGAGGTAAGTGAGAAGGGTGATTTTTTCATTTATCTTACTAGAACACTTTATCTCTCTAAAACATTACTCTATATGAAATAGCTTATATTTCCTCCGTTTCATTTTAGTTGCACCATTAAGTTTGACACAATATTTAAGGGCTGTCAAATCAGTATGGTAAAAGTAGGAATGACGTATGATTGATGGTGATATATGGAGTAGAAATAAAAAAATTATTATAAATAGATAGTGGTTGTGACTTGTGGGTATATTAAATAATTAATGGAATGATGTATGATTGATGGTGATATGTGGTAGGAATAAAGTGAGGATAAAATAAGTAGATTATTTTTGCCAAAAATAGTAATGTTGCAAGTAATATGAAATTTCCAAAAACAGTAAGTGTTGCAAGTAAAATGGAACGGAGGAAGTATATGGGTATTAACTTGGGCGTCGGAGGCACCGCCCCTGGGGACCACCCCGGGGTTGTTGGTGTTTGTTTTCAGGTATTCAATGGTTTTCCGATCAAGCTCCGTTTAACCACCGCCACCGAAGGTACTCGTTTATTTGATAAGCTTCCGATTTTTTACCGGAACAATTTGGCGCGTCAGGTAGGGGCATGATTTTCATAGTGAATTTCCTATGGCTCCATGACCCACAAGATTATTCTCTAAAAAATTCTTTAATTTTCATTACTTTTTTTTTTTTCGGTGGTTCAAACAAATTAACCAACTTTTCTATTGTAGCCAAAAATACCCACAAAAGTTATCTTCATGAAAAAAATTATAGGGATACAATATTTGGGTTGAATAAAGAAGGCAGCAAAAAAAAGGATAAATAAATAAAAAAAAATAAAATGAAATGTAAAGACACGTGGGAGTTGAAGGAATTGAGAAAGATAAGATAAAGTGGGCGGGACCCACGTTTTTAAGAAGTAAGAATTTAAACTTTCTATTGCTTAAAATTGTTCCCAGAAAACTCAAATCAATTCTTTGTTCCCAGAATTCAATATCTCCAAAAAAAATATTGCTGCCAGAAACTTTCGATTCCTCCCAGTTTGTGAATTAGCTCCCAGAAATTTCTTGGTACCAAAAGGTTAGTGCCAAATTTATCTTCCCAGAATATTTCCTCCCAGATACCATGGTCCCAGATATGAATTGGTGCTAGAAAAGCTTGCTCCCTGAAATTTCATCTCAGATTATTTGTTCCCAGAGAAAAAAAAAAATTGGTCCATGAAATTTCATTCCAGATTATTCATAGTCCCAGAAATTTGGTCCTGGAAGATTTTCATCCCTGAAATTATTTCTTCCAAGATTTTATATTCATCCCAGATTTTTGTTCCCAGAAACTTTGATCCCAGATTTTATTTCTTCCCAGATTTTATATTCATCCCAGAAATTTAGAAGATTTTATATTCGTCCCAGATTTCATGTTCCCAGAAAAACTTGGTCCCAGATTTCTTTCTTCCCTGAAACTGTGATCCCAGATTTTAAATTGCCCAAAATTTACCCGCTTTTTAATCAATGAAGAGCTTGAAAGGTTCCAATTCTTGGAAAACTACACTTATTCTTGCAAATTACCAACTGGGTATTTGAGTATTAGAATGATGAAAGATGTAGAGCTTCAAAACACTGTTGATTTGCTTGCAGAATCATTTGTTGAGTACATAATTGTTGATGGGGATCAACGTTGGAGATTATTCAACGACATTAGACTAGAAAGTTGGTACAAAAAAAACCAGTTGGGAAGAATTTGTATTGAGTCCTGCCATAAAAAAAAAATGGGAATTAGGTTGTGTTTGCGCCTAATTTGGTAGAATGGTCGGTGTTATGAAGCTTAGTTATAAAAGGAAAGTAAAGGGTTGGATTGTTTATTTTTTGGAGGTTGAAAAAATAAAGCAATAAAAATAAATCAGATAAAGCAATATTTGGTTGATAGGCCCACGTTTTTTTAAAGGAGATTGGCTCCATAAAATTGAAAATGGTTCCCAGACTATGATATTGGTGTCACAAAATTACTCCCAGAAAGTTGTTACTATAAAAGGGGTGTAAATATAATTAAGGAGAATTATACGATCATAATTAATCATTTGTTGATTTTGAAATTTTTAATATTTTGTCTTTTGAGTAAGTTTGCAGGAGTATTTGCATTCAGAATGACTAACTCAAAGTGACTCAAGATTTGCAATTCGTGTACTAATTGAAAGAGCTGTCTCAAAATTAGTGTGTCCAATTGAAAAAGTCTACCCAGTTAAAAGTACGCTGTTGAGGTATCCAATTCGAAGAAGGATTCCAGTTATAATAAAGCTGGTGATGGTCCAGATTTGATGATTACCTAACGAGCGGTTACATAACTGATGCGTAGATGATTGGCGAACACCTAATTAGTAGAAACCCAACATTTATCATCTAGTGGATTAGCACTTGGCGAGTTGGGTAACTTTATTATATTGCATTTTATTTATTCCTGCTTTTATCACACTAATATGAATGATTACATGGATGGACGTATATATGTATGGGTTGAAACCTTAGCTTGGTGATACTAATTCTCATTGAAACTGGTTGGCGGTATTTACTGGTAAGAACTGTCAATAGCTGGGAAGGGTGTGTCCTCAGTGTGGGTGGCAACATGAGAACCCAGCTGAGAACGGGCACCATAAGAACCCAGGTACGACACATCTTTGCGCCAGTGCGACCGCCAGTTTATACCAATATCTAGTCCAAATTGAATACTAGTAAAACTGATACCAAGTGAGCTAGATGATCACGTTTACCATTCAGAATTTTGTACATAGTGATACTGACTCTCAATTAAACAGGTATACGGTATAGATTGGTAAGAACTGCCAATAAGCTAGGGGGTGTGTCCTCAGTGTGGGTGGCAACATGAGAATCCAGCTGAGAACTGGCACCATAAGATCCCAAGTATGACACATACTTTACGCCAAGTGAGGCCGCCAGTTTAAACCAATAGCCAGTCCTAATTGATTTCCAGTAGAAGCTGATGTCCAGGACTTAAATTTTAAAAGCGAGACCTATGGAACTGACATAGTGTCCTAGGGCAGTTAAGTTATAGACTTCAGACCTATCTGCTATAGCTCTACAGTCTGAGGGCAATTGTTTGGGAATAAAATATAAGCCCACATTGTTATGGGCCAAACCCACTACTAAAATAAGCCCATTAGAACCTCTATATATACCTCTTAGGAGGTAAGTGAGAAGGGTGATTTTTTCATTAATCTTACTAGAACACTTTATCTCTCTAAAACATTACTCTGCATGAAATAGCCTATACATGGGTATTAACTTGGGCGTCGGAGGCACCGCCCTTGGGGACCACCCCGGGGTTGTTGGTGTTTATTTTCAGGTATTCAATGGTTTTCCGATCAAGCTCCGTTTGACCACCGCATACACTCGAAGGTACTCGTTTATTTGATAAGCTTCCGATTTTTTACCGGAACAATACCGAAGATCATTTTGACTAAGAAGTCTTCATCAACTCGATACCAAACCAAGGCACATAGAATGTTTTCCTAATAGCGTTATTTTGCCCACAACTGTGCTTAGATTTTACTTCGAGAATATGTTACTATTGAGATACAACGATTTGCACTTCAAAATAAGTACTTCGAGAATAACTAAGTTCTTAGATTATATGCATGTAGAGAATAGAAGAGATATGACATGGAAATGATGAAGATAAAATCAAAAAGAGGATATTTGCAACCACCACACTTATCCATATGCAACGTTTACCATTTATATTAATGTTGCATACTTTGAATACCATTAATTTATTCAATCATATAATTGATCATTAAACGGATATCATGAAATAACACAATGTTATATAAGCAAAACGACCAACAAAGTAAAGAAAAACGCGTTCCTCATATTCCATAGAAAAACAACGAGTCATCGTTCTCTTTGGCAACGAGTCGTTGCTTAAGTGCTGACTCGACTTTTCTTAGCGACGAGTCAGCTTCTTATCTTGTCTGCGTACTTTGCTATTAGGAGAAAGCGACGAGTCACTGCTAGGGATGGTCATGGGCGGGTCTGGAGCGGGTCCAACCAGACTCGGACCCGGACCCTTTTAATTTTTTGAGATCGAGACCCGGATTTGAATCTTAAGGGTTCAAAATTTTCAGACCCGGACCCAGACCCTCCGAATCTGATGGGTCTAGGGTTCTTAATGGGTCCTTAGGGGGTCTCATAAAAGTCTCTTTGATTTGTCAAATTTGACACTTGTAAGTCATTATATTTTTCGTATATTTGTAAGAGAACTATTATCGTATTTTACAAATATTTATTATTAATTTAACATCTAAATTCGTATAGCGTTACCCATATACGTTTAAATTCTATTATAAACACTAGTTCGAATCTATGAAATAAGGGTAATTGGGTTAGCACTTAGCAAGTAGCATATATATTATTTATATATATTATGATTATATGAAAAGAAAATAAGTATTAGGGGCAGAATTCATACGTAGAAGACAAATAAAAATGGACAATTTAATATTTATAAGGGTCCGAGGGGCGGTTCTAGGGTCCGGATATTGGACCTGGACCCGCCAATTATTTTTAGAATTCATATTGACGGGTCATTAGCATGGTCGAGCAGTGACCATCCCTAGTCACTGCTAAAGGTGTTTAATAGTGTGGGTCGACCCAACGGGTCAATGGTCGGGTCACATATTAACGGGTCATTAGCAGGTCAGATCGGACCATTACCGAGACTTGCAGTAAAGAGTTGGATAATTATAGGAATGTTTACGAAAAAATTTAACACATTTTTTTTAATATTTTTATATGATATTATTATATACATAGGTAGGTCGACCCAATAGGCCATAAAGTAAAATAAAAAAAAACAATTATATGAACTTAAAAAAAAGGGTCAAAATGGATCAGGTTTAAATGACCTTTGACCCGCCCGAATCGTTTAAATTTGACTTGACCCGACCTGATAAGACCCATTTGAATTTTGCCTCGACCCGACTTGTTAAACATCTCTAGTAACAGCTAACTAGGGATGAGTCGTCACTTTCCTTTGTATGCCTTTCCCTTTTTTTTTTTGATATATCTTTGGACTTAAGTTTTAATACTTTAGTACATGGCTTTTTATACTCTAAATATCAAACAATTACAACGAGGTTTTATGATATTTATGAGATGATTATTATTAGGCCAAATGTATATAATAAACCATTTTGACATTAATTATACAAATGATAATTAACACATTTTCTTCCCGACATTTAAAAGCTCAAATAAAATATTCTATTACGTTAAACATTAATTATACAAATGATAATTAGCACATTAATTACATACGTCCATTGCCTTATCCCCTGGATCCTTTCTTTGTGTGGGATGTTAGACTGATGAACATGACCATAGGCGGATCTAGGATTCAAAAGCATGGGTAACATCATTCATGATTCACCAACGTGTTGAAATAAATTACGGTCGACACTTTTGTTTATAAAATAAGCATTCCAAAAATATATCATTGCTCTAAATTACAAGTTACAAATTACAATGAGATTAAAGTATAACATAGTAAAATACTTCACAAGATAACAAAATATAAAACTACAATTGTTCTCTTCGAGTTCTCATATTTTGATATCGTTGCACATTGCATCAAGACTAACATATCTAAATAAATCATACTCCAAAAAAGCGACCAAGTTATCATTCAACAACTGATCTCCCATACTATTATGCACTTTGTTTTTTATATGATTCATTCCAGAAAATGATCTTTCTATACTTGTTGTTGCCACGGGGAGAAGCAATACCAATTTCAAAAGCAAATACACATCTTGGTGACTCTTATGCTTCTTTGTCTCAACAAGCTTTATGGAAAGTTCATTGAGATTCTTCACATTTGAAAATCGCTCGTCATTTCTCACATCATCAATGAAACTTTGAAGTGATTCTTCAAAGAATATCAAATCTTCATTCGGAAATTCATTTGGATAAAATTTAGCAAGTTCAAGCAATTTTTTGTGTCAAAGGATGAAAATCTATCACAAGGATAATCTTTGCTTTTTTTCACTAAATCGATCTTCAAGTTCTTGAAACTGTATATCAATTACGCTCAAGAAAACCTCAACTCGATAATGATGAAGATTTGTCACACGAGGAGTTTTACTACAAATCCTCCTCCTTCCAGCTAGGGCTGAACAAAGTTTGGTCTAAACCGTAAACCAAATCGGACCAAACTAGAATTTTAGTATTTGGTTTGGTCTACGGTTTAAATGGTTTGGTCTGGTTTTTTCCCAAATCAAACTTTGGTTTACGGTCTGGTCTCGGTTTTTTTATTTTTCAGACCAGAGCAGACCGCAAACTGTACTATGGTCGAAAATCATAATTTTGTATTTAAAAAATTAAGTTGCTACCTAGATATTTTAAGATGTAGTTATTTTTATATAGCAATACATACTTGAATGATGTTAATATTATCAACTGACTCAAAATTATTATATTTATTAATTGTAAGTGTGAAATATTTGCATAAATACATGTATTAATTTGGATAAAAATATAAAAATGATAAACCGTAGACCAGACCAGATCGGAATGTTGTAAAACGGTTTGGTCCGGTCCAGTCTGGCGATTAAATGGTTCGGTCGGGTTTAGAAAATTTTCAGACCGGAATTTTTGGTTTGATATGATTTTAGTGTCAAACCAAACCAAACCGGACCGTGTACAGCCCTACTTCCAGCTACTTGGCTAACATATATATCTTCCAAATTTGGAATATCAATGTCATGCCCAACTAAAAATGAGGTAACTTTGTTCAATTGAGTTTCCCAACTATTATCGTATAGTTTTTGTAATCCCAATTTGGTACTATCAACCAACTTCATCGCATTAACTATATCTTGATCCATTTTTTGTAAAGTCATATTCAATGAATTTTTCAACAAAAATAGACCCCATTAACCGTGCTATAAAAATAAAATCAAATGACATTAACATACTTAGGATTAAAAAAGCTTTAACCTTATCGAACTGATCATGAGCATCATGAGCACCTGCCATAGCTGTGCAAATTCGGAGGAGAATCGCACGACTGAGAGTCGCCTAGAGAGAGAAGTTGTTCACAGCTCAAAAACGGATCAATAGGTATCGAAAAGAATTCGAAAATTCAATGTGGTAACCTTTTATAGTCAGCTTTTCCACATGGTAGACAAATATTTTTTTAAATCAATGTGGTGACCTTGACCTTTCTAACTCTTCCACATGATAGAAAAAGGGAAAATTTTTTGTTACTCTATGCTATTTTTACCCCACGTAATGCCATTTTTTTTTAAAAACATACATCGCGATCACCTGACCACATATTTTCAAATCCAGTCGAAATAAACACTTAATTCAACAAAAAACTAATATTTTGTCTACCACATAAAAAGTTGAAATTTCAAGATTAGCACGCCCATTTAAAAACATTTGTAGAAAAGTCAAAACCCCAAGGTTACCAAATAAAATTTCTAACCCATACCGAAAATTTATATTTTTAGTTTTACTAGGAGTTGACCCGCCTTTGAAATTTCGGGTCAATAGATTGGGTTAATGCTATGTTTGGGAATGAGGATTTTATTTGAAAATATAGATTTGACTCAAAATTAGTGTTTGACAAATACTAGAATTTCAAATTTGAATTTGAGTCAAATCAACAATTGTTATCAAAATGGTTTAAAGATGAGGATTTAAAAATGACCTATCAAACCTTGTCATTCTCAAATTCTACATTCATGATTTCATAATTAAAATCATTAATTTGAAATCAAATGCTAGCTTTCAAACACAACTTAATATAATTGGATTTGGATATTCTAAAACACTTCTAGTGTGAACTCATAAAAGGAATTAAATAGACAAAGGGGGGAGCACTAGTATGATATAATATGAGAGTGGCATTCATAAACGCGTTAAATAACGAAAGTTGAATAAGAAAAAGATAAGAAAGCTTACTAAGTAGTGTACTAATGCTCCACCCCACTATTAAGTGTTCTTTTCGCATTTGCATGCATGATAATACTACATTAGTAGTGGCGTCAAACCTACTTTCTTATGTCTATTTAAATTTGAATCATTAAATTTAAATATGTGAAAATTTTTTGGAGTTTTAGTGCAAATTCAATAGGTAGTAATAATTTTTTTAATATATCTTTAGCATATGATAATATATTTTCAAATCACATTTTTTCATGTGAAAATTATTTTTATTAGGTATGTGGATAGTTTGTCTTTGCTCTTTAATCTTTAATAGTTAGATATATCTATGGAAAAAGGAGATTGATGGGATATAAACTCTAGAAAATCATAATGCGGAATTCGGTTTGGATTTAATCTGGTGAATACTTAATTTGTATTAAATAATAATGAGATGTACTACCTCTATTTATACATGACCTCTATTTATACATGAGATTAAGACTAAAATAAGAAAACAAAATATTACAAATATCATAACTTCCTAAACACCTAGAATAAAATCAAAATATTCTGCATATAATTTCCTAAATATATTATTTCCTACATAAATATGAAACCAAGTCATATAACATAATGTCGAATTATTAAGTTAACAAAAAATTTAAACTAATAAATGGAGAATTAAAATTCCAAATTAATGATCAAGGAATAAAAATACAAAATAAGTTATATCGTTTTTGAGAGTTGATACTTAAAGATTGATTGAAATAAGAAACATTAACATCAAATAACATTTAGTGAAATCAAATGTGTTATTTTTATTTATTTATTCTTTTGAATTGGTTATAGTATGCAAATCGAAATGAGAGCGTGCAAATTCAAAACAAATAAGTATACGAAGGAAAATAACACCTTTTCTATACGAAACTAGTATAAAAATCCGTGCAAATGTGCAATGCACGGTTATTAATATTAAAATATAGAAGTATTATGATTTTAAAAATTTACTATATTTATTAAGTTCAAATTTACACATTATAATTCTATAACCAATGTAACTATAATAAATTAATAATGATTATATTTTTATCACATTCCTTTGAAGTATACAACTTCCTTCTTTAAAATTAGTAGCAAAAAGAATTATTTTTTGAAAAATATGGATATTTGATAATAATTGAAGAAAAAATAAATTATGAGAAACAAATTAAATGAGACTTAACATGTATGGATGACACAAAAAGAAAATAAGGGAACATTGTCCAAAAAAAATTCAAAAATAAGTGAGAGCAAAGAAATGCTAAATAAGTGGGATGAAAGGAGTTTTTTTTATTATTATTTTTCCTCCCTTTTCTTGATTTGCATAAAATGTATACTTGGGACTAATTTCATTGGACATGAAGTACTTTTAAATACACTATTAAAAAAACTCAAAAAATAGATAATCAGAAGTATACAAATATTAATTAGAAAATACAGAAAATATACTTGGGACTAATTTTATTTTTTAAAAACTACAACCAAATACAGAAACAAAATTAGAAAATATAATCTTCACTTTTTAGCTATCGACTTTAAAATTTATCATTATCTTAAAAAAAAGTTTTTTATTCATTATAGAACTCATATCATATAACTTTAAAAAATTAAAAACTAAAAAAGAAAACTACAGTAATATGAAGCCAAATATTAACTTGGTAAAATGATGACTCTATGTTAGCATATTAAGGGGTGTTTGGAAAATTAGCTTATTGAGCAATTTTAGCTTATTTGGATATAAATAGAGGGTTAGGTGGTCAAACCTGCTAAAGATAGTGTTTGGTGAATTAGCTGATTGAAACAGCTTATTGATACGAATAAGTTGTTTTTGAACAAGCTGCTTATAGCAGCGGGTTCAAAATCAGCTGGTCAAACCAGTTAATAAAATCAGCTGGTCAAATCAGCCACTATAATCAGTTATCAGCTACCAGCTATCAGCTATTTGCCAAACACCCTCTAAATACCAGTCAAAAGAAAAGATTTATTCCACTGCTTCTCATGGTCCTACACGTCTTCCTAAAGATATAGGTCTAATACTTGCCCAATAATATTATTATATTCCAGGTCCCTGATTAGGGAGCACTCGTACAATGTACGAAGTTGTTTGTATAAACATATATATAGAAATATAAATTTTAAAGATACAAATACATATTTTCGTATAAATTTATAATATTTATTATAAAATAGATAAAGAATTTTAAAGGTAAAGGATCTTTCTGGTATCCCGCCCACAAGACACGCAGTCAAGAAACACCCTGATTGATACCTGTGCTCAGTAGGGACCGAACCCCAAATCTTCTGCTCCACATGCAGATGCTCAATCCATTGAGCCACAAATGCTTTTGGTAGATAAAGAACTTTAGAATGATACAAATACATATTTTCAGTATAAATTTATTATATTTTTTAATAAAATAGATAAAGAATTTTAGAACATATATATAGTGCTTTTAATGAAAAATAGTCTGGTTGTTTATAATTTATATAAGTATTAATTAAAGTTCTCATACTTTTAAATGCAAATTTGGATAATCTTACAACAATGTTATCGTAATGATTTTTTTTTTTCAAATTCAAAATAGATTTTGATTATCATGTATATCTTTTTTTGATGATGAAATATTTAAAAAATTAAAATTTAATGAAAAAACTATATTAATTAGCGGAAACATGAACATAAAAAAACAAATATATACTTCTTCCTATTCATCTTAAGTGTCCCATTCTCTTATTCGGTCAAGTCACTCTAAATGTTTCATTTTTATTTTGAATATGCTAATTTTACTAATTTACATTTACTAAACATAACTTTTTTACACCTTTACACTTATTATTTAATCCCACTTTACCCCTATCAAAATTTTAAAACACTACGCTTTTTTCACATTTGCTCCCATTTGACCACCTAATAAAAAATTGTAAAAAGTCAAATAGAACACATTGAATGAATAGAATGGAGTATATTATACGAAATTTTAATTGAAAATCTTATATAGCTTTTAAATTCAAAAAAAAAAAAAATTTCCAAGAAAATTTAAAAGTATAGATCTGATTGTAATATATTACTCATTTATTAAGGCATAAGAATTATTTCATATGGCAAATCATTATAAGAATGTCATGTTAAATTTTATAAGGAAAAACTTTCGTGAATAATACAACTTTTTGTTAATTTTCCTACAATAATATCAACTATTGATTAACCATGAATAATATCAACTTAAAGGGGTGTTTTCCTAGAAAATCCTTAACATGTTAAAAGTCAAATTATAGGTGATTATAAGACAAAAAAATTGATAAATTACTTAATAAACTAAAGTTGGTATCATTTTAGGAAAATACCCTTTAAGTTGGTATTATTCATGGTTAATCATAGTTAGTATTGTTGTAGGAAATTTAACATAAGGTTGTATTATTCACAGTAATCTTTGGTAAATCACATTAAATCTTTGAGTGATATTTATTATTTCAGCCGATGAATAATAAGCTTAAACGATGAATAATACCTAAAATCGAAATGTATCAAGTATTTCAGAACGGAGGAAGTACATTTTTGTAAATCACATTAAATCTCTGAGTGATATTTATTTTTTCGTGTTTATATTTTTATGTATGCCATAACATATTACAATCTGATCAGTTGTAGGAATTGTCAGGATTCGGGTCTAGATCGGATATTCAGACCCATTAATTTTTGGTAGATCCATACCTGGACCCAGACCTTAAAGGTCTTTTTGGACTTGAACTTAGCTAGACCCGTCGATTCTGATCGATATAGCCGTATAGGGTCTTAAATGGGTCTTTATTTAATTATTCATACTTCAAAAATTTTTTACACTCTTAAGAGTTTCATTAGAACTAAAATAAATATATGGGTTGTATACAAGTTTAAATTGAATTCAAATAAATACAAAATAGGTTTAAGACAAATATAAAATTAATTTTGATTGTATGGGATGGATCTAACGGACTTGGGTCTTGAATGGGTTCAGAGAGAGGTTTAGTATCGAGTAATATAGGATCGAAGACCCTACACCTATACCCAAACCCATTTATTTTTTTCTACATCCGTTGGGTCTAAAAAAGTAGGATCCATATAAACAGTGACTTAGAAAATCAAACTAATAAAAAGTTGATAATATCTATTACTATGATTCTTTTACTATACCTAGAGAATGTACGAATTGAACTAATAATTACATAATTAGTGATAATTAATGATATAAATAAAGTCACATCAAAAACCATATCCATGCACCAAATATGCAAGTAAACTCCAGCTAGTGCAATGTGTAGTGGAAGCTTAGTAATAGTGGCTAGTGTAAGACAGCACTTTAGTAATACCTAAACTTCAACTAGGGATTATATATACATTAGCTCATTAGGCACTTTGTAAAAATGTACACTCAAACAAAAATGGAAGCCTGCAGATCAATTTCAATAAGAAGCTTGTTATTATTGGTTTTAATACTTATAATCCTCACTAATTCTGCTGAATCTCAACTAAGCAATAATTATTATGCTGCAAGTTGCCCAGCAGTAGAGAGTGTAGTAAGATCAACTGTTCAATCTCATTACAATTCTGATCCTACTATTGCTCCTGGCTTGTTAAGACTCCATTTTCATGATTGCTTTGTTCAGGTTCGTAGTCTTTTTGTTTTCATGCATCTTTTGGAGGTAACACTCTTACACTATGTTTAGATAGCAAATTAGGAGAGAAAAGAGAGGAAAGGAAAGGGAAGGAAAGGAAGAGGAGAGAAAGAGAGGGAAATATACTCCATTGTTTGTATAGGAAGGAAGAGAAGGGGAAAGAAAAAAAATTTTATTTTCGTTCCAAATCTTTCCTCTTATGGAGAGATTTGGATGTTAACAAAATAAAGTTACTTAATCCATCTAAATCTCTTCCCTCCAAATCCTATCCCTCCCTTTTTGTTATCCAAATAAGAGATTCTCCGTCCCTCTAAATCCTTTCTTTTCTTTTCCCTTCATTTCCCTTCATCCAAATAAGGCCTTAAAGATTTCTATTAAAAGTAAGGGTGAATTCAGAATACATGTATTATAGGGTACAATAAGCTTAATTCTCGTTTGTGATCAAAACTTACTCGGCTATTATTGTTGATCGGTTTTACACTTCATATTGCATACATAATTTGATATTCAAAAGGAATTTAATCAACTGAATTCGGATCATAGTTTATGCACGTTTGGACTTAAATTTCCTTTAACATTGTGTTTTAGATAAACTTTTAATAGAGAAAAGAAAGGAAGGGGAAAGAAAGAGAAGAGATGAGGCATTAGCCTTATATGGACTTGGTTCACACTAATATTAGTGTAGACCTACTCTTAGACTCCACTCCATTCCACTACACTCCTCTCCCCTCCACTCTTGCAACTCCACTCTTTCATTCTATTTCACTCCACTCTTATACTCACACTTCATCCACTCCACTCTTATACTTAAAATTTTTTTTTAATTTTAAAAAATTTAAAATTTAAAATTAAGTATTAAAATTAAAATTAACAAAGAAAAATAAATAAAAAAAACCTAAAATAAAAAAATAAAAAATTATAAAAAAATAAAAAATTATAAAAAATTTAAAAATTAAAATAAAAATTAATTTAAAAATAAAAATTATAAAAAAATTAAATTATAAAAATAAAAATTATAAAAAATTAAAATTATAAAAATGAAAATATAGGGTTGTGATGCTTCAGTGTTGATTTTGAGATAGTGATATCAATAATGGAGTTTGAAAATATAGGGTTGTGATGCTTCGGTGTTGATTTCGGGGCCATCCGCAGAAAGGGCATCCCCGGCAAATGTTGGATTGAAAGGCTTTGAAGTGATTGATGATGCAAAGACACAACTAGAGTCCATGTGTCCGGGAATTGTCTCTTGTGCTGATATCTTAGCTTTAGCGGCTCGTGATGCTGTTGACTTGGTAATAAATATACATGATCATTTTTTTAAATTTTCTTTGTTAGTCTAGTTTTGAGTTCTAATTAACTAACGAGTTATTTGACATGAATTATAATTGACAGACTGGTGGACCAAGTTGGGGAGTTCCTCTTGGAAGATTGGACGGAAAAAGATCTTCTGCATCAGATGCCCTCAACTTGCCATCTCCTATAGAAGCCATTTCAGTCCATCGCCAGAAATTTGCTGATAAAGGTCTCAATGACCATGATCTTGTTACACTTGTTGGTATGCCTTTGTCCGTTATTACCTAATTAATTACTGCATTTATTTATAATTAATTTTTTAATGTTTCTTTGAGTTTGTACTCCTTTTACTCTTAAGAATCTCTTACATAAGTATTTTACATATATAACTATTTTATTGAAGGTAGTGTTTGGCAACATAAAATTCATTTGAAAATAGAAAATTTAATTTTGATATTCACATTCAAGAATCGTAGATGACACTTATATGTTTGGAATTTTCAAATTTTGTTACTTGACTACATTTTACATTGTTATTGCAAGTCTATCGAATTGACCCAATTCTACATTTCAAATTCAAGATTTGCTAAACATAGTATTTACCCTAATTCAACATTTGAAAATGAATTCCAAGTTGCCAAACATACCATAAATGATTTCTTCTTTTGCTTATTTTGATTTTATTACGGATTTACAATAATATAAGTATTTTACATATATTTAATTTTATGCTTGTCTAACTTTTTTTTTTTGAGGCAAAATTTTTAGTACGACATATTCATATCCTATAATTTTAACTGAAATAATAATATTGTCATTTCTAGTTAGTTATAGGAAAATTTATCTAGAATAATCCAACATATTCATAATTTTTCCACAATAATCTCACCTATTGATTAACTATGAATAATCCCAACTTTAAGGGATATTATCATAGAGTAAACTTGGGTAACTCGATGATTTGCTATAGTAGCTAGTTCACCAAAAAAGTAAACTTCAAATTAATTTAAAAGTATAGAAAAATTTTTAAATTTTGCATACAAAAATTTCTAAATAATGAAAAATACATAAAAATTTTTTGAACATTTTTAAAATATTTTTTTCGATATTTTTTTAATTTGTCTTTTTTTTTAATAAAAAACTTACTATAGCAAGTCATCCGGTCACGGGTTTACTCTAGGAAAATACCCCTCAAAATTCGGATTATTCAGAGTTAATTAATAGATGGGATTATTATAGGAAAATCACAAATACGTTGGATTATTCTAGGTAATTTTTCTTAAAATCATAAATTGAAACTGACGTAAAAATCGGAGTCCTCTCTAGGAGCACATACCATTGGACAAACGGATTGCAGATTCTTCCAATATAGGCTCTACAATTTCACACCAACAGGCAATTCAGATCCAACCATGAACCAAGCAGTTTTATCACAACTACAAACTATATGTCCTAAAAATGGAAATGGTTTAACCAAAGTAGCATTGGACAAAGATAGTTGGACAAAATTTGATGTTAATTTTTTTAAAAACATTAGAGATGGAAATGCCGTATTGGAATCTGACCAAAGATTAATGGGTGATGATGTGACTAGACCAATTGTGCAAAATTATGCTGGGAATATTAGAGGATTGTTTGGTATTAGGTTTAATTATGATTTCCCTAAGGCTATGGTTAAAATGAGTAGTATTGATGTCAAGACTAGTTATTCAAATGGGGAGATTAGAAATGTATGCTCAAAGTTTAATTAAGGTTTGGAATTTTGTTATTAATAATAGAGTTTGTATCTTGTCCTTTGATGAATTGTATTATTAAAAGTGTCATTTTATTGAGTTGTTTTACAATCAATAATAGATTTTTTTTTGTTGTTGCAAATGTTTTTTTTCCTTTTAAAATTTAACAATTAAAAATATGTATCCCTTTATATGTACCCATTGGATGTTAGAAAATTTTATTGTGTATTAATGTTTGAGTTACCATATTGTAAATGAAGGTATTTGTTTTTGATAGAATTTAGAAAATGGGCCTGGGCAACCCAAACAAGGAGGAGAAGAAGTAGTCCACTCATAAACCCAAAGAAGGTTCACTACTAAAACCAATTAATAATAGTAGGAGTTACTCCTTAAGTATATAAAGTGATGCATACTCTTCTCTTTCTCCGATGTGGGACAACTCACATGTGGGTAACACATGGACACTTCAACGCTCCCCCTCACATGTGAGTGTCCTTAGAATTTTAGCCCACCAGAAGGATTACAAACCTATTGGGAATGAACATCCAATTAAAGGCCCCTTAACCAGTGGTAAGATTAAATGCCCAGTATAAAGGCCCAACAACAAACCAGGCTCTGATACCATGATAGAATTTAGAAAATGGGCCTGGGCAACTCAAACAAGGAGGAGAAGAAGTAGTCCACTCATAAACCCAAAGAAGGTTCACTACTAAAACCAATTGGTAATAGTAGGAGTTACTCCTTGAGTATATAAAGTGATGCATACTCTTCTCTTTCTCCGATGTGGGACAACTCATATGTGGGTAACACATGGACACTTCAACAGTTTTTTACTTAAAATCCCTTTTAGTTTTTATATCCTTTTAGTTGGTTTATCAACTTACTTTATGCAAGTTAGTTATAGTTAAATGCTTATTTTATGCTTAAGCTATTATCAATAAATCTTTACATTTTATCCTATGTATAGACTTATGTGTATTATTATTGATTATCATAATAATCTAATATTTGTATTTTTTTGCTTACGTCTACTTCTCTTCTCTCTAGGCCGTTTTTATCCAACTATGGCTTCTTTGCTATAAATTGATTCATCTAACATGGTATCATAGCTAGACAGTTGTGCAAGTCTTTTGATACTTTTCATTTGCTTTCTAGTGATTACAATACAATAGTTTTGTACACTTGTATTCCTTACAACAAAGGGTTGCGGCTACTGAACATAAAGAAATGAGATGGATAATAATATGTTCACTTGTACATATAGATGTTGCATTACTTGTGTTCTCAGTGAAAGGGCTAAAAAAATTGTAGAATGATCAAAGAATTTTTTTTTTTTTTTACTTGTACATACCTCACCCCCTTGTTACCAGCTAGAACATGTAACTTTTTCATTTTTTTTTCTTTTTTTTTTTTACTTAACTGTTCAAAATTAACTCTTCCCCTTCATCTATTAATCAAAAAAGAAAAAAAAAAGTGGAAAAGTTACCTGTTGTAGCCGGTTAAAAGGAAGATGGGTATGTTTTCAACAAATTATTAGAATAATTGAGATTATTAAAAATAATTGATAGTTGAGATTATTTTTGGCCAATGAATAATAGTTGGGATTATTTTTAGCAAATTTTCCTAACTATTATAAAACCAACTACTTTTGTCTCTACTAGAAGATAATTTCAAAAGTGCGCCATGGATAAATAAAATTTTAATGTTATGAGGATGCTGTGTAGTAGAGAAATGGAGAGTGGGAGTAGACATGTGGATGTGGTTGATAAATAGTTTGATCACAAAACTGCAAAGGACTAATAGGAACGTGCACAGCGGCATGAGTAAGAAGAAAGGGGTTTAAAGCAATCATGCATAAGAATGAGGGGTTTGAAGGGATCAAAAGAGATTGTGGATGGAATCCACCGATGTTTAATAAGTCAAAAGTAAGAAGGGTTTTATGTGACCATTCATAGTAATGAGGGGTTTGGAGGGTTCTTTGGAGTTTGGTTTAATGAAGTTTTGAGTTTTTGCCATATAGAGTAAGATTAAAATGCCAAAGTTAAGTCAAAAGAAAATTAATTTTAGGCTTTTAATACCATTTAAAGGTTTGCATTACTTAAGATTAAAAAAAATGCAATAGCAATGACATTTACATATTTTAGAAAGACTTTTGAGGCTCCACTGAGAAGGGTAGAAAGCATTATTGTAGAGGGTAAGAGGAGTTGAGGAAGATTCAGAATAAGTTGGGATAAGCAAATAAAAGCTGACTTGCATGAGTTAAACCTTTTTGAGGACCTGATTAGGAATAGAGGTAGTTGGAGGCGTCTTATTCATGTTTCAGATTACTAATTTTCTCTTCGATTACTTGTTGGCGTTCTTTTTCTCGTTTCCTTAAGTTTTATTTGTTTTCTTGATTTCTTTTTTTTCCTTTATTTATTTATTTATTTATTTATTTATATGCATATTTTTTTTATTTTTTAGTTATTTATTTATTTATTTATATGCATATTTTTTTTATTTTTAGTTATTTATTTATCATTACAAAAACTTCTCTTTTTCTTTCTCGAGTTGGGGGACTCTTTTGGTCGTGATCTCCTTTTATAGGTATGAGTTGCCGTCAGCCTTTCTTCTCCATACTCTGACCATAGTTTTCTATGAGTGGGATACACTGGTTATGATGATGACCTAAAAAAACTAATCAAAGAGATAAATAAGAAAATACAATAACACCTTTTAGAAATAAAACAGGATATAAGGGAGAAAAAACTAGAAAGTTGTTGAAAATTTTTTACCATTTAGGTCTGCTACTTAAAAGGATCAAGCTCCTTATAATTAGGACCTACTTATAAAAATGTCATATACCTTGTAAACATCAAAGAAGAATAATACAAAACAAAATTTAAAATTTTTGCAAAAGCTTTCTTTGAGAAATACATTAGACATATGGTATTAGAGTTAAAGGGAACTTGTAGTATTTGATTTCTTTGACATTCATCACCTACCTATAAACCTTATAATCTTATCAGAAATGGAAGAACAAACCCAAATCAACAAAGAAATTCAAATCGAAACAAGCCAACCGGAAGCTACAATTCACTATTGGCAAAAAATTCATATGCTGCAAAACATATGCTGCAGTTTTTAGACGACGTAGCATAAAATAGATTGAAAAAACGAGGGAAAAAATAAAAAGAGTATATGCTACGGTTCCAAGAAAACCGCATCATATAACACATTATATGTTTCGGTTCCCTTAGAACCGCAGCATATACCCCTTATTTAAAGAAAAATTCTGCCGCTTTGTTTACATATTGTTCTTGTAATTCTAAAAAAATCCCCCTTCATTTGTTTACATATTCTTCTTCTTCTTCTTCTTCTTCAAGTCTTCTGCTTCTTCTTCAAGTATAACCCAAAAAATTTGAGTATAAACCTACAAATATGTGCCACCAAAAAATTCCGCCATTGTCTATACGTTCTTCAAGTCTTCTTCTTCTTCCTCTGTTTGTACGTTCTTCTGCTTTGAAGGTCACGAATTTGAAGTCTTCTTCATTGGCTCTCTTCTTCTTCTACAAGCTTAAAAGGCCACCAAAATAAGCTATAATTTCTCTTTTTAATTTCTTCAACCTTTTAGTTCTTCAAGTTATTCAATACCCACAAAATTTAGGGCTAATTATTTTTAGCATCAATTACCAACTACAGCCTTAAAGTTTACTCAATTTCAAATAAACAACCTCGAACTTTTTTTTACCAACAACATTCAATGACCTTTGACTTTCAATTGAATTAATTAAACTAACCTAATTATCCAATTACCCCAATTGATCCTTCTTACCCAACCTTTCTTAATCTAAAAATTTCCAGATTGAAAATCTTATAATTACCTTACCATCATTCAACCTTGTAACTTACAAACAAATTAACTTATTCTCGTCAATGAACTAACCTTTTCAAAGAAAGCTAATTTTTGGACAACCCAAAATAATTTCTTTTACCAATAATAACTAAAATAATTAACTTATTCTCTTCAACCCTTATACTCTGAAAAATTTTAGGTTTGGCAAAATCCAGAGAAAACTCAAAATTTTGAGAAATTCAAAATTAAATTGTGGTCTTAATACAGTGAATAAATACAACAATTACAAATCATGAGCTAAATTTTACAAATTTTTCATTGAAAAATTAGGTTTTTACAGTTGGAAACTTGTTGAATCAAACCAAAAAAACACACAATAGGTAGGAATTTGATTAATGAAGAAAGAAAAATAGGAAGAAAAACAACAAGGGAAGAGGAAAAGTAGGGTGCCACCAGCCACCACTATCAAAGTCTACCACCTCAAGCGAACCCAGTTGGCGGTCCACCTTATTTCCTCTGTCTCTCTACTCACAGTTTTATTGAAGGTGGGTGGTGACTTGACTTGGTAGTGGGTTCAAGGTTGTTCGAAAGGAGTTAAGTTTGTGTAGGAGGTAGTGAGATCGTGGGTCTTTGTTTGTTGTATTTCAGATTAGAACCTTCTTGACAATCAGATGGGTCTTTGTTGTATTCCAAATTAAATAAAATTTCTTGATTGTTTCCATTTCGATTGCAAAGAAGAAGAACAGGGACTGTCAGTTACTCCATCTCAACTGTCAGTGGTGGTGGTTGTATTGTGGTGGGGGAATAATGGTGATTAGGGAGGGTTAAGGAGAGGTTGGGAAAGAAGGGTTTAATTGGGGGTAATTGGGTAATTAGGTTAGATTAATAAATTTAATTGAAAGTCAAAGGTCATTGAGCATGGTCATCGGTCAATTAGCAGGTCATCCGATGAAGTGGCTGTATCGATGTCGTGTTTTCCAAGTTGAAGGCTGTTGTTGGTAAAAAAAAAAAGTTCGAGGTTGTTTATTTGAAATTGAGTAAACCTTAAGGCTGTAGTTGGTAATTGATCCTTATTTTTATACTAATTAGGGTTAAATGAATGATTTTTACTTTATTAGTTAATTAGGGTTAAATATATATATATTTTGATTTATGTGTATTAGTTTTGTTTTAATTAATCACACTTAAGATTACAAAAGATCGTTCTTGGATGTGTGGTAGTAGTGAAACGTCAAAATTTGTTGATGGGGTATTAGAATTTTGTAGTATTGCCGTCGAATGTCAAGTTAGGACTGGGGGAGTTGGTTTTTATTGCCTATGTGTCAAGAGTGACAATGTATCAAAGATAAATAGTGTTGACATCCTTACGGAACACATACTTTGACGTGGGTTTAGGCCTCAATATCATGTTTGGGTTTGGCATGGTGAGAAGGGATTTTATAAAGAAAATGTGTTGTTAAGGATGTTAATGAGGATGTAGATCATGTTGATGGGTATGAGACAGATGAAGAGAATGTCGATGAGGATGTAGATCGTGTTGTTGAGATGATAGAGGGGGTCGAAGATGAGTTAAGAAAACGTCCTCGTGTTTTTGACTTGTTGAAAGAGGCGTCTCAAAACCTTTGTATATCTTGGATGTACAAAATTCACCAAACTAACATCCGTGTTGACAATTTTCATCTTTATGTCAAAGTTCAATTAGAGTGACACTAGTTTCACAATATTATTAGAAGCATCTGGTGAGATGCTTCTTGATGGAAGTGAACTTCCAAAGTCGATTATTATGTCAAAAAGCTAATGTGTATTTTTGGCTTAGAATACTGGAAGATTCATGCGTGTCCAAATGATTGTGTATTGTATCGAATGAAAATGAAAACTTAAAAGAGTGTCCGAGGTTTGGGTTATCGCGTTACAAGCGTAAATGGGCTCGTGATATGTTCTTACCGAGCTATGTTCGTTTTTCAACACCATATGTAGTAAAGTGCTTGATTCCTTTAAATTTGACGCACTTGAAGTCGACGTGATTGAAACTTTATGCAAGTTTGAGATGTATTTTCCACCTTCTTTTTTGACATAATGGTTCATCTTATTGTCCATCTAGTTCGTAAAATCAAGCTTCTAGGTCTAGTAGGCTATTCAAAATGCATATTTTTTGTTTTTGCGATGTATTTTTGTGTTTTTCTTTTGGGGATTCTTAATTTACTTTCTAAAGGAACATAATGAAGAAACTTGCAAGTCTGTTAGCTTTTCCTACCTTCTGTGCCTCAACTATCTTTTACATATGAAAAAAACAATATATGACCATAATGTGTTTCTCAAAAACATAAAGTACTTGATCTTGTAAAATCAATGATCGACAAACAAATAATCAAATAACTTCTTGTTGAAAACCAAAATCACGCACTAAGCCCAAAAGCTATAAAGACTCCTGTTGGGATGAGTTATCCCACATCGACAAATTGAAAATTGTGTGCACACTTTATAAGCTAATGGAGACCTTCTTCCCATAGTCATATGGTTTTCGGATGACGTATATCTCCTTGGCTTGTGAAGTGTGTGCACCTCGTGTTTTCCCCGATAATTGCTGGCATTCACAATAAGTCCAGCCTAATTTAACAACTCCTTTATAACATCACCATTTAACTCAATAAAAAACACCATCAACTTTTAACTCACAGTAAAGAAACGCCAAAGTATACAAAAACTCGATGACTAAAGCATAATTATCAACATTTATTGCAACATCCAAATCTGAAACATATGAAAAACACATCATATGATTTCCAAACACAAGACCAACAAAAGTCTTTCCAACCAATGTGGATGATACAAAGCTCTGCTTGCTTGTGGTCGCACCTTAGTTGAGAATACAAATCATTGCATTGGCATATGAAATACTAAACATGTATAAAATCCCAGACTCACTATTAGGTGATACCAAAACTCAAAAAACGTTACTAGACTATAAGCGTTGATCTTAACATTCGTAGCAACAAGCATAAAACAAATAAGCAAACAATGAACATGCTTAACCATAACGGAAAAAATATTTTGTGTTACAAACATGAATATTTTACATGTCCCCTCCCTTCAAGTACTCTAACAAGTTTCTTTCTCAAAAAAAAAAAAAAAAAAAAAAAAAAATCTAACAGACTTGTCATTTACACATATAGGCTTCTTTGAAAGTCTTTTTGACTGACCAGATTGAATCTCATAATGCTTTCTCAATATGATGCACAACATAAAGACGGTAAAGGATATCACAAGATAAGTACTACTACCTAGAACAAGATCGTCAACAAAATTAAATAAGGGACTGCAAAAGGTGGATGAAAATTAACCTCCAGGCTCCAACATAGTTCCACTATCACCATATACCAAAGTTGTAGAGTCCGTTGAAGAATACATGAAACTCACGTCCTTATAATTTTCGACCCTAAAACAAAACCAAAACCGCAAAGAACGAGCGGAAATTCAAGTTATTAAAAACAAAAAGTAAATAAAACTGACAAAAATAAACAATTCTAAATGACTCGATGAAAGATCTTTTAGATATTTGATTTTTTACACAGTTCAATGTTATAATTCAATCCTAAGTATCTTTAGTTATGTATGATAAAAAGTTAAAAATTTTGATATTAATAATTTTTTGCATTGAAATTAATTAAATAAGATCTTACTTAACTATGTTTTAACTTATAAATTTAAATCTAATCACTGGGTGATGATTGAATTGTACAATATTACTAATGTGGCAAGTTATTGAGAACCAAAGAAATACATTTCAACCCCGATAAAAAAATAAAAGATTAAAAATAAATTTAGAATTTTGGTTAATTTTAGCCCAGCCAAAATTGTTCCAAATATTTTTCTCATTGTTAATGAGAATCTCGTTGGAATATGGTCCAAAAGACTATAAAACTCAAACTTTTGTGATGTTTTATGGTAAATATAAGTATTTAAATTGGTCTGTTTTAATGTAACTACTACTGTGGCACCGCACGCACATGGTCTCCTAAGTTGCAATATTAAATTACACTATTAGTTTATATACTGTTACAAATAATTATACGGAAAATAAATTGAAAATTGGAAGTGTTGCAAAGGCATGAAATATGTAATGATTGAAGATATATAAGTAGTAGTTGTCGTGAACGTGGTATTTTATTAAGTGGTACAATGGAGAAAGATAGTAAAAAGAAAAGTTTAAACCAAAATTGAAAAAAAAAAAAAAACAATACTTTATTTATGGACAGAGTTATACAAACGTACATCATTAAGAGTAACTAAATATGATATAACAATAGAGTAATAAAAGTCAAAAAACGTAACATGACAAATTGGTACAACAAAATCACTTTAATAACAACGACAACTATAGAGGGCAAAGTCACAATAGTTACAGCAAGACAACGTTATAACAGAACACAATTGATGGCGTAGTTATAAACTTCTTCCCAAAACTTCATTTATCATGCAGTCAATGTATCAGATATATTTAAAACCAAACTAAATAACTATACTTACAAGATAAGTATACATTTAAGTAATAATGGCATATAAATATTGAAAAGTTTAGAAACATATGATCATTTGTCAAATCAGGGTATTAACCGTTTAAAGTAATGATCAAAATAATGTAAGAACTGAAAACAATAACATAAATGAACAGTAGCAAGCATTTATAAGAAATCCTATTTAATACTCCGGTCATTAGTAAGTTTGAGAGGTTTAACTTATTAGGGAACGTAAATAATACAATACAAATTACAAACGGGAATTTGTATAAACCCCTTTGTTGATGACAAAAAGAAAATTACAAGACAATTACAATGCTATGAATTGATGAAGATTATTGTGTAACGACAACCGTTATCCGGAAACTTGACACAAGTTGAAGGCGTGTGCTCACTATCCTTTTGTGATATTTCCCCCACAAAGGTACTTGGGTTTAGAAATTGGAAATTCACAACGAGATACAATCAACTCCAATACACCCTTAGTACTTAGGGTATATAATGTTATAACAATGTGTTTAGGAATTATAAGCAATGGAAGCTAAGTAAGAGTCAATTACTCTCTTAGATTAGCAAGAACAAATGAGAGGAAGGCTTAGAGAAATTCAGAGAATTGGTGTGTCCATCTCAATGCCCAATGCACTCTATTTATACTCAAGGAGTATATAGAGGAGCCTAAGCTCATAAATCACAATATTGATTATGATTGATTACAATCATAATCATCCAAATCAATGCCATTAACAATGGCATAATACACCTCCATAATTCAGAGATTAAGTGCATTAACATAGAATCCTAGGCATTTACTTCAAAGAAAACGGGAAGAAAAAGACCAACGGTCATTTTACAGGTACCGCCGAGTCGGCGGTTGGTCCTGTACAAGGACAGCCGACTCGGCTTTTCCTTCTGACAAAATCATTGATTTTCCAGAAGCTAAAGCCGAGTCGGCTTTAGCTCCATCAAGGGGAAAGCCGAGTTGGCTGTAGTGTCCTGACTTGGTTTTTCCCCTTTGCTCATTTTGTCCTATATATTAATGCCTCTCGGACCTAGTACGTAAATACGTAATGTCCCACTACCTTAGTAGTCTTAGTGATTTATTGCGGACCTATAAATTGTCCCACTACCTTAGTAGTACTTAGTGATTATATTCAGGATTATTAGACACTAAATGTTCAACAATCCTCCCCCATTTTGGGTATAATAAGCCTCTCATTTACCAAAACTCATAATACATTTCATGCATCAACGCTAATATCCCTTCGGATTGAATTAACGCCTAGTACAACACACTTAACAAGCGATCGAGCCAGAATTGATTTCCATAAGGAATTGAATCAAATGACCCTTCCTACCACTTGAAGATGAAGTACGCACAAAACAAATAACACAAAGTTATTAACTTGACACATTATAAGGCCGTGTCCGTATCTTATTCATAAGTTTATCGTAGTCATTATGCCAATCTTGACTACTTGAAGCGGCCACATTTCAAACTTATATAGGTAGGTTCTCAATACGTATTAGACATATCCCCGTGACGTGGATAACACCAAGAGCTCTTCAACTCTTGATCTTGAGAACTTTCATATACGACTACCTTTTCCATCACGGTACAAAGCAACGATGGGTCATGTTATGTGTTGCTTTACAAAAATCAAGAGGACTTTGCCACATTGAATTCAGACACGATGTTACTCATGCGTGAATTGGGCCTTCCCAAATGATTTTATTGACATAAACCGATTTCAACTGAAGCTTTTTCAATTGAATCACTATTCATGGCTTTCGTAAACGAGTCCGCCACATTGAACTTAGTGTTCACATAGTCAAAGGTTATGACCCCGTTAATGATAAGTCCTTGCACTAGGCTATACTTGACTATAAGCTCGACCTAACGCCGACATGCAATCCGCATGTATTGCCACCGGTGAGATTGGCTTAGGTAATAAAGGTATCTCAAAAATGAGATTCCTCAACCACTCCGCTTCGCTTGACGCAGAAGCAAGAGCGATAAATTCAGCTGACATCGTAGAGTCGGCTATACATGTTTGTTTCTCAGAGGACCATGAAATGGCACCTCCCCCATAAACAAACACCCATCCACTAGTAGAAGAGTTATCCTCTTCATTAGTGATCCAGCTGGCATCGGAATAACCTTCTAGAATAGAAGGTTCACCGCTATACGCAATACCATAATCCTTGGTACGCAACAAGTATCTTAATACTCTTCTTATCGCCATCCAATGATGGGGACCAGGGTTGCTTGTAAATCTGCTAAGTTTACCAACCGCAAACGCTATGTCTGGCCTAGTACTAGTCATAGCATACATCAAAGATCCTATGACCTTTGAATACTCCAATTGAGAAATTGGTTGACCGGTATGTTTGGCAAATTTCATACCTGGTTCCATGGGAGTAGAGACCGGCGCTTTATCAAGCATATTGAACCGCTTAAGTATCTTCTCAACATAGTGAGCTTGACTTAACTTAATACGGTTGCCTTGTCTTATGATCTTAATACCTAAGATCACATCGGCCTCCCCCATATCCTTCATCTGGAAGGATCTAGACAAAAAATTTTTTGTCTCTTGAACTTGTACTTTACAAGTACCAAAGATAAGCATGTCATCGACATAGAGACAAATGATAACGCCATTGCCATGGCTATCAAACTTGCTATATACACACTTATCGGCTTGATTCAATTTGAATCCAAAGGACAATATTGTTTCATCAAATTTTTGATGCCATTGCTTAGGTGCTTGTTTAAGTCCATACAAGGACTTTACAAGTTTACACACCTTTTGCTCATGCCCTGTTAAAATAAACCCTTCGGGTTGTTTCATATAAACTTCCTCATCTAGTTCCCCATAGAGAAATGCGGTTTTAACATCCATTTGATGTATTTCTAGATGATAGACCGTAGCTAACGCTACCAATAACCGAATAGTGGTTATTCTTGCAACTGGTGCATATGTATCGAAATGGTCGATACCGTGCTTTTGTCTAAAGCCTTGGGCCACTAGTCGGGCCTTGAATTTATCAATAGTACCATCGATTTTCATTTTCTTTCTGAAAATCCACTTACAACCTATAGGTTTGCAAGTAGGAGGAAGATCCACTAACACCCAAGTGTTATTTCCCATGATGGATTGCATCTCATCATCAATAGCCTCCTTCCAAAAGGTGCTATCATGTGATGCCATAGCATCGCTGTAAGTCAATGGGTCACCTTCCACATTGTACAAATATGGAATACTAGAAGATATTTCACTTCTATCACCTTCAACCAAGTATACTTGGAAATCCGGTCCAAAGCTCTTCGCTTTCCGTTGTCTCTTACTCCTTTTAGGAATAGGATCAACTAGGTCTAGTTCATCTAGTTGTTGATTTTCATCAACATTTAGAGGTGAACTTTGTTGATTATCATCAACATTTTCATTGGTACAATCTAGTAGATGTCTTTGTCTACTCAATGATGAAAATCTATTTTCATCAAAAATCACATCTCTTGACTCTATGATCGAATGAATCGATATATAGTCATTTTGTTCTATAACATAGAACCTATAGGTCTTGCTATGAATAGCATATCCTATAAAGATGCACTCAATGCCTCGTTCACCGAGTTTCTTTCTTTTGTTGCCGGGCAATCTAACAATTGCCCTACAACCCCAAACTTTAAGATAGCTTAAGTTTGGTTTCTTTTTGTACCAAAGTTCATAAGGAGTTTCCTTATTCGTTCTCATTGGAACTCGATTAAGAATGTGACAAGCTGTCAACATTGCTGCACCCCAAAATCCATCACTCAAACCCGAGTAGGATAACATGGAATTAACCATCTCTTGTAGATTACGGTTTTTCCTCTCCGCCACACCATTTGATTGTGGTGCATAGCCGGCGGTTGTTTCATGTATAATTCCCATTGAATTAAAATAGTTAGGATCATAATATTCTCCTCCTTTATCGGTTCTTAACCTTTTAAGTTTACTTCCAATTTGTAATTCTACTTCATTTTTGTAAATCTTAAAACGTTCAAGAGCCTCATCTTTTGTATGTAAAAGATATACATAACAAAACTTTGAGAAATCATCAATAAAAGTTATAACATACTTTTTATTTCCCAAAGATGGTGTACTATGAAAATCACAAAGATCACTATGGATTAATTCCAAAATTTCAGATTTTCTTTCAACACTTTTAAAGGGTGTTCTAGTGATCTTATTTAATATGCACGTTTTGCAATTTTTAGACATTTTAATGCACATAGGAATGAGTTCATGTTTTGACATAAAAGAAATTTTGTCAAAATTTACATGTCCTAGTCTAACATGCCACAAATAATGCAAATCATTTTTATCATTAATATTAGAAACATTACAAATAAAGTTTTTATTCATATCTAATGATAATTTAAAAAGACTATTACATAAATAAGCACGACCAATAAACAAATTGTTTTTAGAGATAATACACCTATCGGCTTCAAACACTAGTTTGTAGTCCAATCGATTCAAAATAGGACCCGAGACAAGATTTCTACTAATTTCGGGTGCAAAATACACATCCCTTAAGACTAAGAGATTCCCCGAAGTAAACAATAGTTCAACTTGTCCTTTGCCTTGGACCTTGATAGGTGCATTGTTTCCCATGTAGAGATGCTCCCCATCAACAACCTTGTTAAAGGATTTGAACCATTTTGTAGAGTTGCATACATGCCTCGATGCCCCCGAATCGATCCACCAAGACAAAGAATCATCCTGCATATCACTAATATTAGTATTCATAGATGAAAGACTTATATTAGAATTTTCATTTAAAAATGCAAGATTACCTTGAGTGGATGGTCCTTTGCTTGTTGAAGCTTGACCACTCCCCTTTGTCTTCCTTTGCTTGTTCTTTAGAACAAAGTAATTTTTCCTTCGGTGTCCGGGTTTACCACACTCCCAACATACCTTTTCGGTCTTAGGAATAATGGCCTTACCCTTGGAAGAATCATTCCTCTTCCTCTTATCTCCGGAACGGGATGGTTTCCCTTCCGCAACCTTGTTAATGGTACCAACATTAGGATTTTCATCCTTCCGATTCTCATGAATCCGTATGCTAGACTCGACAATTATGTGTTGTCCAAGATCGGAGAGTGTAATCTCCTCTCTTTTATGCTTTAAAGCATGTCTAACATCCCTCCAAGAGGGAGGCAATTTTTCTATTATACTTGAAACAAGAAATACTTCATCTATTTCAATTTTATGTAATTTTAGGTTGGCATGCATTCTTTGCAATTCATGGAATTGATCTATTATAGGGCGATCTTCTACCATTTTATATGAATTGAAATTACTTACTAGGAACTTTATGGAGCTAGCATCCTCCGCCATGTACTTATTCTCCAAGGCATCCCACAACTCCTTTGCGGAGTCATGGTTTTGATAGATGTCAAACAAGGCATCTTGCATACCATTGAGAATGTGACCCCGACAAATGAAATCGTCGTTGTCCCATTTGGACCGCTTTCTATTTTGTTCAAGCACCTCTTTCTCCGGATCATCCGGCTTGGGTGCATCCGGCTTAGGTGAACTAATCACATAAGCCACGTTCAAGGTAGTGAGCATGAACATCATCTTCTTTTGCCAACGTCTAAAGTCGACGCCGACAAATTTTTCGAGCTTAGCAAAGTTCGAGGTAAAATCCTTCATAGTTGCCATCGATGAAGAATATCACAAAAGATTATTAGGGAACGTAAATAATACAATACAAATTACAAACGGGAATTTGTATAAACCCCTTTGTTGATGACAAAAAGAAAATTACAAGACAATTACAATGCTATGAATTAATGAAGATTATTGTGTAACGACAACCGTTACCCGGAAACTTAACACAAGTTGAAGGCGTGTGCTCACTATCCTTTTGTGATATTTCCCCCACAAAGGTACTTGGGTTTAGAAATTGGAAATTCACAACGAGATACAATCAACTCCAATACACCCTTAGTACTTAGGGTATATAATGTTAGAACAATGTGTTTAGGAATTATAAGCAATGGAAGCTAAGTAAGAGTCAATTACTCTCTTAGATTAGCAAGAACAAATGAGAGGAAGGCTTAGAGAAATTCAGAGAATTGGTGTGTCCATCTCAATGCCCAAGGCACTCTAATTATACTCAAGGAGTATATAGAGGAGCCTAAGCTCATAAATCACAATATTGATTATGATTGATTACAATCATAATCATCCAAATCAATGCCATTAACAATGGCATAATACACCTCCATAATTCAGAGATTAAGTGCATTAACATAGAATCCTAGGCATTTACTTCAAAGAAAACGGGAAGAAAAAGACCAACGGTCATTTTACAGGTACCGCCGAGTCGGCGGTTGGTCCTGTACAAGGACAGCCGACTCGGCTTTTCCTTCTGAAAAAATCATTGATTTTCCAGAAGCTAAAGCCGAGTCGGCTTTAGCTCCATCAAGGGGAAAGCCGAGTCGGCTGTAGTGTCCTGACTTGGTTTTTCCCCTTTGCTCATTTTGTCCTATATATTAATGCCTCTCGGACCTAGTACGTAAATACGTAATGTCCCACTACCTTAGTAGTCTTAGTGATTTATTGCGGACCTATAAATTGTCCCACTACCTTAGTAGTACTTAGTGATTATATTCAGGATTATTAGACACTAAATGTTCAACATAACTAACTGCAATTGAATTTAGGTTAAATGTAACTTATAGATGTCTAATTGTGTGTGTACTGCAAATTCTTTTTTATAATCTCTAATTTGTATGTAAAATATGTAAATAATAACCGCATTGACCATTGATCCACTTGTTCATTTGTATATTGGTGTTGTGAGTTCAAAAGAACACATAAATGAAGGGAGTTTGTAGTTCATTGAAATTCATGTATCCACTATTAGCTCTTCCAATTCTGACCATGTATCGCAAAACTTTTTGAAGATCCTTTTACTTTGAAACCATTATACATTTAAACTTTGAAACAGACT
The DNA here is from genome assembly GCA_019425755.1 of Amaranthus cruentus. Taxonomy (NCBI): domain Eukaryota; kingdom Viridiplantae; phylum Streptophyta; class Magnoliopsida; order Caryophyllales; family Amaranthaceae; genus Amaranthus; species Amaranthus cruentus. Next base: position 18,719,491 of record CM033459.1, read on the forward strand.
GGAAGGTATTAAACATCATTAAGAAGTTCAAAAAAATTACATTATATTGAATTTCAATCTACAGAAGTGAATGTAAAATTTTGAAAGGTTAGTGGTCATCAGTCAACTGGAGAAAGATTTACTTCCACTTTCCTCCAACAGCCTCTACGAATGCAAAATTAACCTTGCAAAACGGCCTCTACGAATCGACAAGATCATCGTGTCCAGCTTTTCGGTTAACTCAAGCAAACTCACCAGCTCTTGCAAATAGGAAAAAAACTACAAATCAGTTAAATCTTAAGAAATACTTCCTCCGTTCCATAATACTAATACTTGATATTGATAGTATGTCACACTAAGTAGCAAGTACTATGGAACAGAGGAAGTATTTAGCTTAAGTGTATCGACACATGATATTCAGGGGGATAGAAATTACAATGTAATCACCAAAAGCGCAACACGCACTCAAGGAAGCTAAGTGAAATAAATTTTCTATTAAGTAAAAAACCATGGATATGAATATATTATTATGAGGCATTTAGCATTTAAACACATAATGAAGATATAGAGAAAACCACAAACTACAATAATAAAACCAACGGACACTTGTGCAGCAACAACAATTAATACCGAGTATCGAGATAACTAAGTAACTAATTGGTTCAGTTTAAATCAATTTTATCACATGTGTATTATACTAATAAACTATTTTATATCAATAGGAGTATCTTTGCAAACCTAATACTTGCTTCACATTTAACAATAACCAGCATTTATAATCCAACAAAAAAATTTTAATACTTTCAAATATCAAGCTACTGAATATATCAAATTTCAAATCATTCAAACTCCTAACCTAAAAAATAAGAGTCTCACAAGCAGAATTCCAAATTCAAAATATTTAAAAACTAACAAAAATATGTTAAAATCAATAAGATCTCTTACATCATTAGGATGATGTAAAAGATTACATATCAGACCAATGATTATTGTTCATGGCTTCATTAGTTCATTAGGTCCACTTAAGTATTAGGGTTATGGTATGTATAGTATACTAGTGTCATTCTTACTGTAACTATACTAAGGGTTATCTGAAGGGCTATAGAAAATTTGTACATGAATTCAATCCTCCTTAGATTAATAAAGTATAATGTAATTTTTTTTATATTAACTTAGGGATCAAACGCTGACAGAGAGGACGAGGAAGAGCTTTTTCTGGTAATGTTGACGAAAAGTTGAAGAACAAGATGATGTAGATTAAGAGCCAAGAGGGATTGAAAGCTGATGCAGATGAAGCGGATGAACATATACTTGTAAAATTCATTACTTTAATTTTTGTTCAATGTATTATGTTGAAGAACATATAAGTTGAAGAACAAGTTAATGTATTATGTTTAATTCATGCCTAGGTTCATTGATTTTTATTATTGTTCATTATTTAGTTCAATTTGATCATAATCTAAAGTGGGTTCATATTGTTTTTTGAATCATGATTGATACTGATAGATACCTGCATCAATAAATGAAAAAAAAACAACAAAAAAAGATAATATGCTGCGGTTTTTTGAACCGCAACATATAGTATTTTTGTCATTTGCTGCTACCACAATTGTTGCGGGTCAAAATCGCAGCGTATAATGTGGATAAAACCGCAGCATTAGAGCTTTTTTCCACTAGTGGTGATTCGTATAGCTTGAGTAAGTTAAATAATAATTTAGAATGTTAGCAAGTCTAAGATGTCCAGGCCTCAGAAACTCATAATGAAACCATGTACAGACTATACCGAATGTTTGAAACAACAATATTTGGATCTTAAAAATCAGCAGCACCAAATGAAGGAAAATAAATTATCACAATTAACCAAAAACAGTCGATATTCGAAAATTATTGTCTATAAGTAATAGAACATACAATGATCATTTAACAGTAAGATTATAGCTCTCCTAATCAACTATAGAAAAATCAATAAAAAAATCAAAAAAATAAATGGGAAAGTGAACAATTTTAGAAAGGATTGTAAAGATTTGATTTGGAAAAACTTGAGATCATCAAGTATAATATAAATTCTTTTATTGTGAGAAACCCCTTATTTCCTAATCGACAATACAAAAATTAATTTTAATGAAACTCAGTTGTCAAAGCAAACAAAGCAAATCACTTTACCTCTTGCACAATAAATGTCCAATTGGTGAAAAACTGCAACAACAACAACAACAAAATAAAGAAATCAGGGAAAAATGAATTAAAAATACCCTAAAAACAACTTCACTAACTGGAAAAACTAAAATTAGAAAGTGACAAAGCTATTAAACAGGCAAATAAAAGAAATCGAGAAAAAATGAAAGAAATCAACACAATAAACAGCCCAAATCAGAATACCAAATTATTGATAAGCACCCAAATCAAAAAAATTGTTTTTCTTTATTTAAATGCAAAAATAAAATATGAGAAATACCACCAAAATAACCAAAATAAAACATCAAAGTAATCCTTAAACTGAGAGAATGGATTGAAGCAGCACAAGGTAGCAATAAATTCCAGAGAACGACTTGGAATTGAAGATTCGTCTGAGAGAGTAATGAGTGGGAAGCAGTAAGATCTTAACACCTATGAAGCTTAGTTAGTTAGTTTGTTAGATATTCTATTATTTTATTGTTAATTGCTTCTGTTTTATATTTTCTTTAATTCCCTTTTCTCTTCATTTCTTGTTAGCCTATATATTGGCTTCTTCCTCCTGTATAAACATTATCAATTAATAAAAACAAAAGATTGGTCATTTGTCTTTTTGCTCTCCTCTTTGAGGATTTTACATGGTATCAGACAAAATTCTGATCCTTTTCATTCACACTTCCGCCTTTTCCTACTCTTTCTTCTTGATCTTCTTTCTTTAATGGCTGCTCCTAATCCTCCTTCAACACACACCCATAACAATAATCCTCCTTCCACCAACACCCATAATAATAATCCCGTTCTTGATCCTGTTATGAACCCCACTAGTGTCTATTTCCTCCACCCTTCTGACACCGGTCAGAAACTTATTCCTATGATTCTCAACGGTGATGGCTACGCTGATTGGAAAAGAGCCATGACTATCGCTCTCATTGGTAAAAATAAAATGGGTTTCGTCGACGGCACTATTGCACAACCCGATCCTGATTCATCTCTGTACACATCTTGGCAGCGCGCAAACAATGTTGTCATGGGCTGGCTGTTAGGCACCATTGAACTCTCCATTGTCAAAAGTCTTCATTGGCACACGAACTGCACGGGCTATTTGGTTGGAACTTGATGATAGGTATGGCCAATCTTCCTCCACACAACTCTTTTCTATTGAAGAAGCTCTCAGTAATACTTTCCAATCTGAAGACATGACCATGGAATCTTTCTTTACAAAAATAAAGGGGTATTGGGATGAATTAGATAGTGTCGATCCTATTCCCGCTTGTTCTTGCACAGGTTGTTCATGTGATCTCACTCAAAAAAGTGTATAAAAGACAACAAGGTCGCAGACTTATACAATTTCTGATGAAAGTTGACAAACAATACAAGCACGTTAAAACCAATATCCTTATGCTTCCCGAATTACCTACCCCAGCCCAAGCCTTTAGAATGCTTAAACAAGAACAAAGCCACCAAGAGTTAAGCAATTTACATGATGAAGAAACTAGTTCTTTTGCTTTTAGAGTGGAGAAACGAAAATATCATGACAGGCCCAACACTTCTTCTTTCAAATTTGAAACCACAAAATCTTCCTCTAATACCAAAAAGAATTCTTATTTTTGTGACCATTGCAAAACTTATGACCACAGTCTTGAAAGATGTTGGAAAGTGCATGGCTACCCCCCTACTGACAAGCCTAATACTTGGAAAAGAAACACCAAACCCATGAGTACAGCAAATGCCATTGTGACAGACGACACCCTTGATGAGCCGTTTGTGAATGCAAAATTCACTCAGTCCCAATATCAGCAGCTCTTGAAATTAATGGGTGCCAAGCAAGAACCCCTTCTGCCTACTCCTGATAGCACTGCATGCCTCGTAGGTACTTATTGTCTCCTTACTCAATCTTTGCATACTTGGATCATTGATACTGGTGCCACTGACCATATGTGTTCTGATGCAAACCTCTTCACTACTCTTAATCCTATCTCTGATACTGACCATTATATCACCATTCCAAATGGTAAAAGATTGAAAGTTCAATACATTGGTAACCTCACTTTAGAAAATGGTATTCATTTAAAACAAGTCTTGTTTGTCCCCGAGTTTCAGTACAATCCTATCTCCGTACATAAATTGTGTCAAGATATGCATTGTCAAATTTTCTTTGATTCTAATGATTGTTATATCCAGGACCCTTTGAAGATGAAAATATGACTGCTTGGTAAAGTCTCTCATGGTCTTTACCAAACTAATAAAAGATTGCTACACAAGAATGCAGCCTCTCAAGATTGTCCTTCTCATTCCAATAATAAAAGTGTTCTCTCAGCTACTGCCAAAAAAAACAAGATTGCTCAAGAAGCAAAATTGTGGCATCTTCGCATGGGACGTATACCTTTCCACAGATTAAAATTGTTGTTTCCCCAATTAGATAACATTTCTATGAATAAAGATTTTTTTTGTACTATATGTCCTCTTGCAAGACAAACAAGACTCCCCTTCCCTATTCATTCTGTAAAATCTACATTACCTTTCCAACTTCTACATGTAGACATATAGGGACCTTTTAAATGTCCATCAAGAATAAAGTGTAGTAGCTTTATTACTATTGTGGATGAGTTCAGTAGATTCACATGGATTCATTTCATTAAACATAAGAGTGACTATGTCACCATTCTCAATCAATTTATTACCTATGTTGAACGTCAGTTTAACCACAAAATTAAATGTATACGTTCTGATAATGCTAAAGAACTCATACAAGGTGATGCAAAACAACTTTTGTTACAGAAAGGCATTATGTTTCAATCTAGTTGTCCTGAGACACCCCAACAAAATGGGGTCGTCGAACGTAAACATCGGCATTTACTTGAAACTGCCAGAGCTCTTTATCATCAGTCTCATGTCCCCCTCTCATTCTGGTATGACTGCATCTTGTGTGCTGTGCATTTGATTAATAGAATGCCCCTAACTACTCTACAAAATTTATCCCCCTATGAAAAACTATTCTCTAAGAAACCTTCCTATGATTACTTAAAATCTTTTGGTTGTCTTTGTTTTGCTTCCACATTAAAAAGACACCGACACAAATTTCTTCCACGAGCTGATAAAAGTATTTTTCTTGGTTATTCTGTACATCAAAAAGGCTACAAATTGTATAATCTTACCACCAAAACTGTTTTTGTGTCAAGAGATGTCCAATTTCACGAACATTTCTTCCCTTTTCAATACTCCTCTACTCCCGATTCTGTGAAACAATTCTTTTTGCCTATTTCTTCGGATTTCAATTTTCAATCTAACTTCCCTCCTTACCCTCCAGATACCAACCCTTTCTCACCCTTTCAACCTCAAGACTCAACTCCCTCCTCTCTTGAAGAGTGTCCTCCATTACCTCCTCCTCTTAGACGATCTCAAAGAACACACAAACCTCCTTCTTTTTTACAAGACTATGAATGTAATTCTGCATCCACACATTGGTGCAATCTTGTATCTCATAGTTCCCTTTCCAACATACATTTGCAAAATAACCATTTTCTTGATCAACACAAAATACCTTCCTCTTATCAAGAAGCTATGAAAAACCCTTTGTGGGTTAAAGCTATGCATAAAGAGCTACAAGCTTTAGCAGACAACAACACCTGTATTATCACTACTATCCCAGCCAACAAGAAACTCATTGGGTGTAAGTGGGTCTTCAAGGTTAAACTTAAAGCAGATGGTAGTCTCGAACGCTATAAAGCTCGGTTGGTGGCTAAAAGATACAACCAAAAGCAAGGCATTGATTATGATGATACATTCTCTCCTGTGATAAAAATGACGACAATACGGTGCATTATTTCTGTGGTAGCTTATCACAAATGGCCCATATACCAATTGGACATTAATCTTTTTTACATGGCATATTACATGAGGATGTTTACATGCGCATTCCTGAGGGATTAGAATGCAAAAAGGGACATGTTTGTAAGCTACAAAAATCATTATATGGATTGAAACAAGCTTCCCGACGATGGTTTTCAAGGCTTGTAGAGGAGCTCCTGCAAAAGGGATATCAACAGTCAAAAAATGACTACTCACTGTTCATAAAGCAGACCTCCATTCATATCACTATCATCGCTGTTTATGTTGACGACATTCTCGTTACTGGCAATGATTCCTGTGAAATTACATCTATTAAGAGTCATCTCGATACAACTTTCACCATCAAAGATCTTGGCATACTCCATTATTTCTTGGGCATAGAGGTCAATTACGTTCCTACAGGCACTATCCTAACTCAGAATAAATTTACTCAGGAGATTCTTACAACAAGTGGTCTAACTTCTTTCAAAACAGTAGCCACCCCTCTACCTGTCAACATGAAATTATCTGCCCATGAAGGTGAGTTACTATTTGATGCAACATTATATAGATGTTTGGTTGGTAAATTGAATTTCCTCACGAATACTCGGCCGAATCTTTCTTACACAACACAAACTTTAAGTCAGTACATGCATATGCCACGCGATACTCAATGGACAGCCCTTGTTCACACTCTCAATTATCTACATTCAACTTGTGGCCAAGGAATTATGATTCAAGGTGATACACAGCTTACTTTACAAGCTTACAGTGACTCGGTTTGGGGCGCTTGTAAAGACTCCAGACGGTCGGTTACCGGGTACATTCTCCTTCTTGGTAAGTCTCCCATTTGTTGGAAGTCCAAGAAACAAAGCGTTGTGTCTCGTTCCAGCTCCGAAGCAGAGTATCGTGCCATGGCTAATGCTGCATCCGAAGTTACATGGGTTGTTCGACTTTTACAAGAACGTGCGACAACCAATCCGCTTTATATATCGCTAAAGATCCTGTTCTTCATGAACGTACAAAACATGTTGAATTGGATTGCCACTTTACTCGAGAGAAAGTTCTTGAAGGTCTCCTACAACTATCCTACCTCCCTACTACTCACCAGCTGGCAGACATGCTCACTAAGATGCTTCCTTCTCCTCGGTTTAAAGACCTTCTCAGCAAACTTGGAGTTTCAACACTCACTCCTAGTTTGAGGGGGGATCTTAACACCTATGAAGCATAGTTAGTTAGTTTGTTAGATATTCTATTATTTTATTGTTAATTGCTTCTGTTTTATATTTTCTTTAATTCCCTTTTCTCTTCATTTCTTGTTAGCCTATATATTGGCTTCTTCCTCCTGTATAAACATTATCAATTAATAAAAACAAAAGATTGGTCATTTGTCTTTTTGCTCTCCTCTTTGAGGATTTTGCATAAGATGAAAGGT